>JAEIHY010016234.1:0-34089 GCA_018904565.1 Drosophila tsacasi
AACTTTATGAAAGAGAATGCAAAAATGACGCTACGTACAAGGCATGCATAGCGGTAAATTTTTTCTCCGAAAAGAACAAAACAGAACGAGGAAGCTAACAAAAAGCTAACTGTGTAAAGAGTTTCTCGACTTTTTCTCGATATCTTCGGCATGTAAATTAAAGTTGAAAAAGGAAAACACCGGGCGCTTCGTGTATATAGATGAGTTGTATATATACGCTTTTATTTGTTTGTATCATATTAGTTACAATTGTTAAATTAGATTACATATATAAATGTAGAATTTAATATTCTAGGTTGAAACGAGCGATAAACCCGACCATCCATTACGTGTGTGATTGTGTGTGGGTTTGTCGAGAAATCGGTAAAACGTAATTATGCGCTGGCATTTGGATTTTGCTCTGACGTAAATTTAAAAGTACATTACAAGAGAGTACTCGCTACAATTAATACGTAATGTGAAAAAAATGTGTCGTTACGCCCTCCCTTCGCACGCGGTTAGCTTAGTAAGGTCTAGAGCGCATGCCGCCATCATTGCGCATGGGACCGCCGCCATCGCGCCTGTTACCGCCTCCGCCGCCCCCTCCGCGTCCACGGCCGCCGCCGCCGCCTCCACCTCCGCCGTTGTTGTCATTGTAGCGCGAGTAGCCGCCACCGCCGCCGCCTCCGCCAGAGTTGCCTCCGCGGTCTCTGTTCTGGTATCCACCGCCGCCGGAGCCGCGATCGTTGCCACGGTCACTCATGCCGCCGCCGTAGCCTCCTCCGCCACCGCCGCCGCCGTAGCCACCACCGCCGCCGCTGGAACCATCTTCGTCGCCTTTGGGCGTCTTGCAGCTGCAACAAAAAAAGGCGATAAGTTCCACTGTCAAAAGCTGGATTTTCAAGTCCTACTCACCGGTTGCACTCGTTGCGCCAGGCAAAGTTGGTGTTGTTGCAGCTATTGCACTTCCAGTCGCCATCACGGGGCTGCACATTGCCGCCGCCGCCACCTCCACCTCCGCCGCCGCGATCGAAGCGATTGCCGCCTCCTCCTCCACCGCCGCCGCCACCTCCTCCGCGATCAAAGCGGCCACCGCCGCCACCGCCACCTGGACCACCGCCGCCGCCGCCACGACGACCACCGAAGCCACCGCGACCACCGCCGCCTTTGTTCCAGTTGTTTTGGCGCTGCGCCAGCGACACCTTGATCGTGCAGCCGTTAAAATCGCGACCGTCGAACCATTCGATGGCCGACTGAGCAGCATTGGTGTCATCATAGGTCACAGTGGCCTCGCCCTTCGAGGCGCCGGTCTCCTTATTCTTGTACAGCCAAATTTTGGGCTTCATTGTGCGCTTGTCCTTCTGCAAAGGCATAAGAAATGTTGGTTTAGACAAGGGTTAAGTGTTATCCCGAAGAGAATATAGCAACAAGATGGATGCATAGCGCCTGCGATTTTTAACACTCTACTTTTTAAAGTTATGAGCTTCATGTGTATCTTATTATTATTTTAAGATCTTTGTTTAGTCATAGCTCCACGGGTACTCACCTTGATTATGCCAATGGCACCGAAGTGCGTCTCAATGTCATTCTCGGTGGCATTCGGATCCATGCCAGAGACAAAGATGGTGTCCTCCTGGGTGATCATGTCCCCACTGCTGGAGCCGCCGCCCCCTCCACCACCTCCGCCGCCGCCAGAGTATCCACCGCCGCCGCCGCTGGGTCCTACAAAAGCGAATGGAATGTTAGAGAGCGCTGACAAAGGACAGGGCATAGCTTAGAATGGAACTGCGGATATATTCGGATTTTGCGAAATTTTTGGATCTCTCATTTTTGCTCTTATTTTTCCCTTTTCTTTTGTTTTTTGGTTTATCATTATTTGTATTTTTTTTTTTTTTCGTTTAATAACTCATCGCAACGAAGATGAAGAAGCCCCTACGTAAAGTACAAACACCTTGCATCGCATCATTGGGATATTCCTTAAGTGATAACAATATAGAAGCGATGAAGACCAGAATTTTGAGGCGTGTGTATATATTTTAGGAAACCTTATGGTAGTCACAGGGAGGAGACATGGTTAGACGACACTTTCGATTTCAACATGGTTTTGTTCGTTACGGGCTCTCTTCCCGCCGGCTACAAACACAGCCAGGAGCCAGGAGCCAGGAGCCAGGACCCAGGACCCTGTACCCGGAGGAACCCAGAACAAGGGGATATAATACCAATGACCTTGAATTGCCAGGAGGGAGAGGAGAGGAGAGAACGAGAACGATAACGATAACGAGAACCCAACCGACCGATGCACCTCTTTTTAAAGCCTTAATTACACACAGCACGCACCGTTATTGCACAGAAATGTTTTGTAGCTTAAGTAACCCTTCCTGGCGGACCGAACCCCATCATCTGGGGATCGACAAGATACACTGAGAATAATAGGTAACACTCTAATAACACACACTCTATATAGTAGATAGATATATACGAAGGAATTGTAACCACATGTGATTTTATATGATTTTCATTCGGTTTCGGTATCGGTTTTGGAATTTGGATTTCAACTCTGTTTCTGTTTGTTCTGTTTCTGTTCTAATTCAGTTTTCTTTTTTGGGTTCAATATGTAGAAAAATATATTTGGTATACATTACTCGATATATATGATTGCAAAATGATTTGCATTATTTTTACCTTTGTTGTAGCTGTCCTTGCTGGCGCCTCCATTTCTAAAAGAGGATATTGAATAACTTATTTAATGCTTTAAATTTGGTTTGTTGTTGTTTGTAGTATGCAGTATGGTGAGGTGGTATTCGCCTAGGATCCCCTCTCAATCAAATCAAATCAAATACAAATACATAAGGTCGTAGTCGGACCCCCGGAGGACTCTAGGAGTCTAATCCAGCACAATTTAATCAGTGTTCGGCCGTAGCATTTTCCATTCCGAGTTCCACCACAATCGAGGTCACTGATCAAAGTGCTCTGGAGGATTATTATAATTATTAAACATATATTGATACTTGTATATAGTCACCGAAGCGAAAGGGACGGCAAGAGATATATTATATACTCTTGGTGTCTGCGATCTGTGATGAGCAACCGAAACCAGAAACGGGATTAGTTCCGATCAGCCATCATCAGTCGTCGGGACACAGTGTCCATTTACAGTATCTCGTTATTAATTCTAAACTTAAACCAACAACTGGAAATGGCTAACTCTGCCTTCAGTTTAATAATAATATATATTTTTATATGCATTCCCAACTCACAATACAATAACTTTAAAGCTGAACTATAAATAAGTCAACCTTCGTTTCGATATTTTTAACTATTATAATTACTATTGCCCATACAAAAAAATACCTTTAAGTTGTAGATAATTTATAAGTACAGTAGAATCCGGTTAAAACGACTTTCAAGGGACCGACGATAAGTTATAACCGGAAGACGCACTAACCAGAAGGGGCAAGAACAATTTGTTGTTTTGTTTTTATTTATGGTCGTAATAGAAAAAATTATAAATATAATGGGGAATAGGCTATGAGGTCTGCTGGAAAAAAACATCGGCAATGTATCGATACATCGATGTTATCTCTTAAAAACATCGAAACATCAATGTAAGTAACAGCGTCGTTTGATATATATTTTTGTTGTTTTTTTTGCATTATTTCGCTGAATTTCGCAACAACCGGTAATAACCGGATTCAACTGTACTAACACTTAACACCAAATATTAAGGAAAACATTAATAATCGTAGCTTAGATTACTCTTAAAAGAAGTAAAGCTAGTGATCATACTTCAAATGTATACAAATACAGTGATTCTCAAAATAATAGTAATGGAAATGTTCAAATAATTAATTATATTAATCTTTCGAAAACAAATACTGGGTTTTGTCATCTACCTTTCATCGATAATTCATTAACTATTTATTTCTCCTTTGTATTTTTTTGTTTAATCTCTGTTGCAATCATTATTACACAGAAGAAAGTAGTCTCTGGTTAAAAATTCGCGTTTCTTCATTAATCGAAAAGAAGTACATAATAAATTAAAGATTTTAATAATATACATATACTTATAGCATCGAATATAAATTAGAAATGTAATAAATAGAAGGCGAAAAGCGAAACCAAATTCGATAAAATTAAGTAGATATGCAAAGACTTTTCCTACTACTTTGAGAACACATATGTATCAGACTTCTGCAATACTTAAAATAAATAAATAAATAATAAATAAACTTAAATAATTCTTAATGTACTTAGAGAAACATTAAACATCAAACATGAAGGACATGTGTTATTTACAACCACACCAGCACTTCTTCCGAATTAGCTTATATATTTGCTTATTTATTATTTTAATGCTTTTTATCATGATCATTCATGTCATACACATGTCATATACTCGTTTTCGGTTTGTTTCTTTATTTGTGTTTGGATCTTCTTAGTTTTTAATCTTCTTAGTTCATTTGTTCGTCTTTTGAATGCATAACTTAGGCGCATTAAGCTATTACATGTCATGGGCTTTACGCTTTAGGTGTCTTATTGATTTGGTGTGTGTTAGTTAATCCTTGAATAGTTTATGGGGTTTCTTATTTATTATTTTTCATTAATGGTATGCGCTTGTGTGACAGAGTGTTGTCATATAATGAAGGAGTTCATGCAAATGGCATACGATGTGTAATGGAGACTAATTAGTTAATTGGCCGCGATTTGATGTTGCGTGTCTTTTCTTTTAGGGAATACCATTTATTTATTTCATTTACCGGACCAATTGTTGGGGTTTGTGTGTTGGAAGTTCGAATCAAATAGTAGTTGCAGCGAATAGATTACAATACGGCTGCCCCAAAGGCGATTTGCGAGTCTTATACATATTTACCATATGGATACATTTTGCATCGTGCTTAAAAACCATTTCGTTGTTTCGTTGTCGTGTTCCTCTAAATATTTCGAATCAATTCGAACCATGTGTGCACTTTGGAAATAATATATGCAATGTATATGCAAAACCAACATGAAAAATAAACAATAAAGAGCGACACACACATTCGAGACTCTGATATTACATATTCTCCGTTTATAGCTCTCTTTTTGTCGTTTGACACCTCCTTCTTCGAATTACATTTACATTCATATTCGAATTCGAACTCGACTTTTATATCGCCAAGGCGGATGCTCAGCTCTGCTGTCTCATTACACATTTTATTACATTTAGGCTTCTGATTCTGATTTTGTTTTTGTTTCGAGTCATTGGCTTGGTTTGGCGAATAGGCTGGTTCGTAAAGGGTTAATTTGTACACTTTTCTTATAAATCTGTTGTTACCCGCCGTGAAACGCTACCCAAGATCTCTATACCGAGTTAGGTGGTAAATGTTAATAACATACCCGTATGAGTTGCCTCTGTCGTTCCATGAGCCTCCGCCGCCGCCACCGCCGCCAGAACCACGATGACCACCGGAATCATAACCTTAAACACAAATGTCTCGATTGAGCACAATTCGGGGACGGGAGCTTCGTTAAAAACTTACCACCGCCCTGTTTGCTGTAGTTCGGAGGTGGCTCGTTGTAGTTACCAGTTTTATTTGCCTGTTGTTGGTAGTTCGGTGGGGGGACAGCGAAATTATTATATCCCTGCCCGGCACCACCACCACCACCACCGTAGCCGCCGCCTAGGGTGCACATATTTCAGACGTTTTCACGAAATTAAAGCGATCCTAGTGGGCTGTACTTACGGTCCATGTTTAATTAACGGTTACAAAAGTCTTAAAAAAGTAAAACTTCACGATTAGAAGGAGCGAAACTCCTTTTTCACTAAAATTTCCTAAGTGGATTTTCGTAGCGTCAGTTTTCAGTACACTTCTAATGTAAAATGGCGTGTGATAGAGTTGCAAAAACGTCGATGTTATTATCGATATTACCGATGTTTTTGTGACGATACATCGTTTGCCATTTTTTTCAATACCGTGTTGTTTCTGGCAGTACTGGATTTTGCTTTACTGCGTTTCCTACCAAATATGCCTTCTTTCTATGTGGATTATTACGGTATTAATTTTTTTTATACAACCCTACCCAGCAGTGTTGCCATTTCTAGCGGAATGCCGCTAGATCTGGCGGATTTCAGGGTATGCTAGCGGCAAAAAATATGTCCCTAGCGGCTAGCGGAATTTGTAGCGGATTTCGATGCCGAAGAAGGCGGAATTTCTAGCGGATTTTTTTAGTTTTTTCACTTGTATTGGTATATATGATATATATAAATGCAGGCTACATCCCCCTCTAGAAATTGTTATTCATTTTTTTTATTGAAGGAATAAATTTTGAGAATTTTATTACCTTGTTTTTTTTTAAGTAATCAAGTTCGAGAGGTTTAAAATACAAATTCGAGAGTTTGATGACCTTTTTTTTTTGTTTTTTTTTTTTTTTTTTTTTTTTGAAATCAAGAGATGAATATGTATCTAGCGGAATCTGGCGGAATTTCACAGCACATCGATATACACTCATTATTTTGATAGCCCAAGCTTGAGAAAATTTCAAGAGATGTGCCGAATATAACTGGGGTGAAAAAGCAAGCTATTGAAATTGATATAAGTAGATTTGTTTATATATCGGTAAAAACCCAAGTGGCCTTTGAGAGAAATATCGCAGCCGCTTGCGCTGTGAACTCACTGCCGCCCTTTACAACACTGCTTTGCATGCAGCCCTGCAATGATTGTTTATATTCACGGAACGTTTGAATGGAAGTCAATCAGCTGTTCGAGTTTCAAAATTGAGCTGCTGTTTACGTGGAATTTCTGCTCGCAACCAAATATATAAATCAATCATGATTGAGATCACAGACCTGCAAAGTAAGTTGCCGCCACGGCAAGACGAGGTCCAAGCTCGCCCACTGACCACACGCACACACTTCAAACCTCTCCACAGAAATTGGCATCGGCTTGGCTGGCTTCGGCATTTCATTTCTGTTTCTCGGCATGCTGCTGCTGTTCGACACAGGCTTGCTCGCTATAGGCAATGTATGTAACGCCGCACTTTTGCATCAGTCAACAGAACGGGGCGACTAACTAACGAGCTTCTCTCCTTCCGCAGATCCTGTTCATATCGGGCCTGGGCTGTGTGATCGGCGTGGAGCGTACCCTGCGCTTTTTCTTCCAGAGGCACAAAGTCAAGGGCACGACCGCCTTTTTTGGTGGAATAGTCTGCGTTCTGCTGGGCTTTCCCATTATTGGGATGATCATTGAATCCTATGGATTCTTTGCTCTGTTCAGGTTCGCAAAGTTATATTTTAATTACTAAATACTAACCCTTTTTAAATAGTTTTTAGGCCCCTTTATTTTGTTTTACCACAAAGCAGAGATTAGTTAAAGTGAGATTAGTTATTGGAACAAATAGTTATCAATTAGTTCAGTTCAACAACTACCAAATTCTTTCTCAATTTACAATACTTTTAGCCATTCCAGTTATTGTTTTCCTAAAACACAGATGAGTGCACCTCTATAGGCCAGACCAAAAACGATATATTGCTTGAATATGAGTGAAATGACAATAGAATTCTTTTAAAAACTAAACCCAACTAGCTTTTTCGTGATATTTCGCTGCCTAGGTTAAAATTAAGCATGTTTATACCTTAATTTCCTTGCAATCCTGGAAAATCATGCTCAGTACTTAAAAAATACTAATAACTTATTGCATCTTTTACAGCGGCTTCTTCCCGGTGGCCATCAACTTCCTTGGACGCGTGCCAATTCTAGGATCGTTTTTCAATTTACCATTTATGCAACAGGTAAGAAGGGAGAATGCCTAAAGCTTAAGTTCGTTCATCAACAACAATCATTCCATCGTGCTATCCCTCGAGTACACATCGCTTGTCACGACGAGAAAGCCCACTTAATAAACACTGGAACGGGTTCCCTAAACAACTAAGCGGAAAGTCAGTTTCATAGCGAATTTTGGTTTTAATCTAAGCTATGTATTTCAACATTTACAAGTCCAAAGAAAGTGAGTAGTGGGCGAGACACAATTAGTGGTTCTTGTTCCAGTCCTCCCTCTCCTCGCGCTCCTTGACCACCTCGTTCAGGTAGGGCTCCAAGTACTTGACATCCTCCTCGTACTTGGTCCACTGCTCCTTGGGCAGGATCGTCTTGGTCATGGACAGGTGCAGGGCGCGCATGATGCGGTAGTTGCGCTCATCGTACAGCTTCCGGGGCAGGCGGCGGACGGCCTCCTTCACGTCCTCGTTCTCATACAGACAGTCGTCACGGTGCAGACCTGGAATAATCAACGATTGGATTGATTCGTCCGATGCCCTCGTGTGGTCTGCTCCTTACCGTACTGGTTGAATCCCGACAAATTGTAGGCCCATCGTCCCAGGTTGGCTGCGGTTGGAATGAAAAATTCACGTTATAAATTTACGTAATCAGTGTGGAGCACAACAGCTCGTTGAACGAGGCAGCGATTAAAGTGACAGGGATTTCCTTTTGTCCTCCGGGAATACTCACACAAAACCGCTGGACCTCTCCTGGCAATATAGCTCGACATTATTTACGTGGAACGAGGGAAAATTTTGATAAATCGAAACGTTTGTCTATTGCTTTTAGGTATGGCAGCTGGCTGCAGCTAGAGATGATAGTCGGACGTGTTATCGATTACAATCAACGAAACTATCGTTATCGATAGGGTTGTATTGCAGAAGTCGATTTACCGTTTTATTCGATACATTTCTTATATTTCCAATTAGATTATAAATATTTTATTTGAGTCATGCGACAAAAAAGAAAATAGATTTTGCCATATATTTACCTACATTTTTCTCCTTTCTATTTTCTTTTTAGATTGTCCAAAAACTGGGTGGAGATGGCAACCGAACAACAGTGTAAAATATCTTAGAACGTATCATAAATTTAAAGACTTGTTTGTGTAAAAAAGTTAATCAATTTAAATAAAACTCTTGTAAATTTTATTGGTCAAATTGAAGAGCGTTGAAACATATTACTTATTTTTTTTTTTGTGGTATTGAGAAGTTTTAAGTATTTATTTAATTTTTTCTGTTTTAATATCCTTAATACAGTTTTACATTCACAGTTTTGCGTTTTCCTCTACATTTATCGATGTCTGGTAGAATAAAAATAATTTAAAACTTTGTTAGAAATTTAATAAAATTGTAATAGAAAAAATGGCAAACAAGTTTATTTTGAAATAAAATGAAAATCAGTATGTTGATTTATAAGCCTTGTAAAAACTAACTCAGAATAGTTTTCCGAATTCAAATTAGTGTACTTTTAGCTTAGTTATTATATTTTCAAGCTTTAATTTTCACAAAAATTATCGTATAAAATTATGGATAAATCTTTAAATTGTAATACTCCTTTCGGGGTATTATAATATCAGTCAAAAGCACAGAAGTGTGCTAATTTTTTTGACCTTATTATAAGTCAAACAGCAAATCTTTTCAAACGAATACTTTTATGGTTTAGGTTAATTTCCAGTTCGATTTCTGCAAGGGTACAGAAACTTCGGCTTCCCGAAGATAGCTGGTAATTCTAGTTTATTCATTTGGTTTTACGTTTACGCGTAACAGTTGTCAAGTGACAAAATATAAGTAAAAAAGCGGAATATTTATGGCATAATAAAAAATAATCAGTATGAAAACCAGCTGTCGAAACCGTAGATCAATCATTGGAGCAGTTAAAATAACAAAATCAAGTAAAGTAAAATAACTTCGTGAGAACTATACTAGAGTGAATGGAAAAATTTACAGAAACGAAATTATATAGTTAATTGTTAACATTAATATTCCTTCAATGAGCTCTACATGTTTCCTTATAACATTTATGAAAAACAAATGTTAACATTAACGATTACGAATTGATAAAAAGGTCAAAACCGAGCATGCAATATGAGCGTTTTCAAAGGGGTTTTCTGATACTTTTTTATGGGGATTTACACTCCTAAAGTGTGCAGAAAAGAGTCCGAAAAGATCGTTTTCTTTCCTTGAAGATCCAAGTTTATAAAGAGCGCACTTTTTAGAGTCCGATATGACTCTTTTCTGACGGTGAAAGTTGAACTTAAGTTCCTTTTAAAAACAAATTTCCCGATTTAGTAAACCTAAGCTCTTCTTTATTCCGGAAAACTATCAAGGATCAGTTTAGATCCTGTGCTCAATACAATACTCATACCCAGGCTATAGGCTAATTAGTTTATATTTTTGGTTCTTCTTTCGTAAGAACATTAACGCAACTTCCCTTGGTTTTGATGTAATAAAGCTCCGCCCATGTTAAAAAAGGTACAAACATATATTGTTGAAATATGTTTTTATGTTTAAAGTACATACGTTGTTGTTTTATTTATGCCTACAAAATATCAATTTATACAAATTAAAGAACATATACAAATTCATTATATATACATACACTAAGGCTGGTCCCAGAACACGACACTTTTGCAGTTATTCCTCTTCGGATATAATGTTTCTTTCTGATTCCTAAACACACACGCGTTATATATATACATATTTATAACATTAAGCTCAGTTCCAGCCTTAGTTTACACATATATATCACTGGGCACATATTTTAGTTTTTCCCCCAATGCGAGAGAGAGAGAGAGAGAGAGGAGAGACACACAGAGAAAGAAATCACTTGTTGTTCTTTGCCGCAGTCAATGATAAAAACTCCTCCTTTCGGGCCAAGTACTCATTGTAACGAAGAAATGCATAGCTATAATCGGGGGGGCGAAACAGAATAATAGAATGGTATTAGGTATTGGGTTTTCAACTGATCTGAATTCTGTATTCTTCTCTGTATTCTCATTACACATATGCTATGTATGTACATATTATTTATTCAAGTGGCGGCTGACGGAACAGAAACACGCTTATATCAAATATTTAAGATTGCAATCGAGCTGCTTTCTCTTTATCAGCTTTTTTATACGCATATTCCTGATAACCATGAGGAAATCTTAAAGCCTTTAATCGTACAATGTTCGCATTCCTATTTCGTCATATTTTTTGCTTTATCTTTGGGGGAAATATATTTTGTTATTTGAAGGCATACATATTATATGTGATAATAATATTACAGAGCAGAATTTCAATAGAAAAGAGATCTAATCCCTAAGAAAGTCTCCAAATTTAAGAATATAACTCACCCTACGTAATCGAAATCGATTGTGGAATGCTCAGCTTGCAACAGGGACCACACCGTCCAGAAAATATGGGATGCCAGTGCAAACTGGTTGACCTGGACGTAAAGCAGCTCGACCTCCTCGTTCTGAATGTAGCTGCGCTGAAGGTATTTCTCGAGGTAGACGCGCAGCCACTTTAGCTGAAAGTCACGCTTCGGATAGCGGGAATAGTCCACCTCATCCACGCCGCACATCTCCGCAAAGTGATTGCCAATGTCGAATGCCTGAAAGTTATAGTCGGCGTACTCGTAGTCAATAAAGTTAACCGTATTCAGGCTCTTCGTGTAGACAACATTGCCCAGCAGTAGGTCGTTGTGGGAGAAGACAATGGGACTGTCGAGAGCCTCCAGGTATTCGTAGAGTTTATTGAACTCATCGCGCAGTCGGCTGATAGGTAGAAACGTTCCTTTCACTCTGCAATTTGAATAAAAATCGATCGAGTCAGTGAATCAGTGATCAGTGTATCAGTTTTCCCATTTCCTTTCCTACCTTTTGTGTTTTTCAGCATCACTAAAACGTTCAGGTACTAAATCAAGAAAGCTCTGCGTCTTCGTCCAAATCATCGGCAATGGCTTCGCCGCCGAGCTCTCCCCGTGCTTCTTCACCTTGCGATGCATCTCGGCCATGCGACGGGCGACCAGAGGCCATATCTCCGGACAGAGCACGCTGTCAGTATTTAGGGTGGTTCCAGGTACGTATTCGTAGACGAGACCGTTCTTGAACGTGGCATATAGCGATGGCGCTAGGCCATAAGTATGCAGTAGAAGAAAGTTTTGCGTCTCAGCCTTGCGATCTATCAGTAGGTCCGTTTTATTGCCATATATCCTGACCAGCACTACGTTATCGGAGTACTGTACAGGTGCACCGTTTTCAGCCGTCGCCGCCACCGCATCGTCATCATCCTTCTGGATAATGACCGTTGCTGTATCCTCCTCCTCCTCGGACTCCTGCGTCTTGATCGGCAGATACGGGCCACCGTTCTCATGGCTCAATTCGGTGATCTCCTTGTGGAAACATCCGACCAGCTTGTTCGTGATGCCATCGGTAAAGCTCTAGAATTAGCAAGACCCCGAAGGGATGTTACCGATTTATGTGGTGTAATATGTACACGAAAATGTGAGTGGGTGAGTGAGCGATTATGATGGGTTTAGGACTAAATATGCTAATGAATTGCGTCTGCTGCTACGTGAACGTGATTTATACACTGCACTATATATAATTTTGTATGTACATGAAGTTATTAGAAACTAGAGATACCAAACGAGATATTCAAACGAGAGTTGTTTAGTCAAAGGCAAAATATAGAAAATAAGATGCGTAACGCCACAAGATTTTCAGGCTTCCTTGGAAGATGGTTGCAAATCCAGAAAGAGAAAATATTCTCAAGCATTCTAGATATGATTCTAAACGAATTCTTTTCCTTTGTATCAATTACATTTCCTGCATATGAGCGTTACTCATCTTATTCCTGGAATAATGCCTTTCGTTTAGTGATTTTGCTGCACACGTTTGTGTGTTCTTAAGCCGGAACCATTCACAAAAGCTACAAAATAAAAGGCTTATGGCACGTCTTCCTTATCGACTCCACCACTACTCATATGTCTGTCAATATATATTTTTTTGTGTTTTCACCATCGGCCAGCACATGGAGGAGGTTAACGACAACGCCACACACACAAGAGACTCGAGGTACAAACGTGTGTGTAGTAATTGCGGTGATAAACTTTTTGACATTAGCTATTTGCGTGCCTAGCGTTTCGGTAAAGACGAAACCCTGTCATATTAAAACTAATATTGCTTATATAGAGCGATTTTGCATTGTTGTCAGCACAGCAACAACGTGCTATTAGACAGAGAAATAAATGCCTGAATCGCTCATTTTTTGTTGTACTGGGTTCAAGTGTATGAATTTAATTAACATATATTATAGCAAGTATTTTGCCGATTACAGGAAAGTAAGGCCAACGCTGATCTGTTTGAGTTGAGCCAGAGAAGCTTTAGTTTTATATACTATACTATATACTATACTATATATAGTTCCTTTTGGCAACTAAACCAATTTACTATGCATCCTTGAGTTACTGGGTTAGTTCTTTGCTAGTAAATTAATGTTAATGCTTAATTTAGCGTTTGGTTAATGCAATTTCTATATTATTTCATTTCAAACTTTTCCGTATATTTTCTTAAGAAACAAAGCTTTTAGTTTATTAATTATGTGAGGTTAATTTCTATTCTTTAAGCCAAATAATAAGATTTAATAATCAGTTTGAAAAAGTATCTTGATATCCTAGAAGACACATAAAAATCTCTTCATTTGTTTGCTCTCAGTCACGCGACTCAACTGGTCATAATTTCCATGGTTGGAAGAGACACGTATATTTGAATAGCACAGATATACGGATTATATATATTATCAGAGTAGCAGGAGATAAGAGGAAAGATATACGATCTTTGACTCATCATAATGTGAATGGGACAACTTGTACTTTGTTAAATCAATAGTGAAGGCTCTCAACGTTCAGGACAAGGCCAATTAGGAATTGTTATTCCCACTTTTATATCCATCAGGCAGATGGTTAATGTACATTCCTTCGGTGGTAATTTATTCATAAAACATTTATCGCTCTTTATCAACTTTAGATGGCTTTAAATGCGACACAGGCTCAACTTCTTAGGAACTTTTCCGCCTGTCCTAGTGGCTGAATCCAACTGTTTGCTGATAAGTAATTTATGTACACACCGCGCGCACACCCTCCTCCCTCCCCCCACTAGACTTTATACAAACTCAAATCTACACGGATTGCGCGGGGTCAAGGCATGCGAGTTGGTTCCGATAAGGCGGCGAACGGAGAACGGAGAACGAGCCGTCTTGATGGAAATATGATTTGGAGGCAGCTTCAGCTTGAGCTCTAGCACTTGGTACCACCACAACAATCATCATCCGTTATCAAATCGGGCCACACGCAATCGCGCCCCTTAAAAACGAGGCAGGAATCAGTGTGTCTGTTTGATCCACAAAAAAAAAAAAATAATAATAAACTAACAAACCACTCGAGTCGAGTCATTGGCACCTGTTTTATATAGTATATAGTATAGGGATTACAATCTGTGAGATTAACTGGCACGCAGACCCCAACAACTCCCTGGCAGGGATTCGTCGCAGGGAGAACCATCAGAGCTGTGTTTCCACCCCACTCGAAGGCTAGATTAGCAAACTGGTTTCTACTGCGTCTCGGATCTAGCCGCCCGCCCCAGCCCGGGCCCAGAACTCGACGAAGCTCTCGCACGGCCGTAGCGCAAATAATGTTAATTTGAAATAACAATCCCATGGCTCGCACAGTGAAATTATAAAGTCTATTTACAAATTTCAAGGCAGCAGCAGGCGGCGGCGGCGGTGGCAGGCGGCAGGCAGCAGCAGTTAGCAGACAGCAGACAGCGGAGTGTGTATGTGTGTATATATTTGATATATATATAATTACTATTGGAAGGTAGAGCAGAGTAGAGAGTTGGTGGTTGTGCAATATATAAACCCGTTCCAAAAAAACAAACTGTGTTAGCATCTAAGAGAGTAACAATATCATCTTCCCCCTTTCCGCACACCAGTTAGTGATCTTAATAAATAGGGAATAGGGAAACGTACATCAGCATCATCATCATCATTATCATCATCATGATTTGGTCCGGTTAACAACGGATAACGATCTGCGAACTGCGATCTACCCTGATCTGATGGAGTAGAGAATACATGTGACATATTGACATTGATGGTTTTTTGTTTTGTTTTGTTTTGTTTTTAGGTTTTTCGAATAATTATTATTATTTTTTAAAATGGGAATTGTGTGATGATAGTTTTTTTGGGGATAAAGGTGGAAAGGATGCGGGTTTATTCTTCGATGGTTGGTTGGGCTTTACTTTACCTTAAACTCGACGTGGCTGAGGTCCCAGGTCGGTCGAATAACCTTCAACAGTTCCTTGGCCCCGTGTATCACGTCGGCCTCCTCAACAAATATGGGGACAAAGGGGACAATCGCCTCTTTTCTGGATTTATCCTCCTGCTGCTTTGGTCGAATATCACGCGTAATCAGTTCGGGCTCGTTTTCGTTTTCGCTTTCGTTCTGATACGAATTAGAGTTAGAATTCAATTGGTTCTCGACCTGGTTTGATTGCGATTGCGATTGCGATTGCGCTTGCTGATTGACCGTCTGACGAACTAAGGATAAAGAATCTTTCATCACTTTGGGGTTGCCGCCACTTGTTGAAATCTGTCCTGTGTAACTGTTGCTCTTGGTTTCTGTGCCCATTCTATTGTATTATATATATGTGAAATACGAAAGTGTCAGGCCGGGTCAAACACATGTAACAACGATAACAACAGCAAGTATAAACAGTAAGTAGCGTTAAGAACTAAGCCCAAGCCCAGCGCTCAAAACCCAAAACCCAAAACCGAAACATAAGCCCAAAGCCCACCACCACCTCTAAATTATTGTATGCCGAGCAGGACCCGAGTCCTTTCCGAGCAGCAGCAGGCACGAGGACACGAGGTTCAGATTGGGATGGTTTAGATATAGATATATAGGTGGAGGGAGTGACAGGGGGGACAGGACCACACCCTGTGAGTGGATCTAGCGTGTCACGTGCAGTTGTGGTCACAAAGTACAAGCTCCGAAAGTCTACGCCCAGTTGGGAGCTGTCTAGAACAGCCGTGATATTAATTTGCACCTGTTTTGTATTCACTTAAAGCTACTCACTTCTACTAAAGCCTAACAACAAATTCCACATTGTTTATATACTGGTTTAGTTATGCATTTGGCTCTGAATTATCACTATAATTGGGAGGCCTTTCTAAAATCTGCATCTCAAGTAGCGCCTTAAATATTTAATTAGAGTTTTGAGGGGAATTGTGTAAATATTATATTATATAAAATATTTCAAGGTTCAATTAGCCAATGCAAAGGCTTATAATTTTAATAATTTAATAATTTTAATTGCATTTAATCACGAATATTTGTGCAGTATAAAAGGTCGTACAAAAATAATGGTGAGTTAAGGTTCACTGATCTTGCTAATTAAATTAATTCGATTTCAGACTAGGCAAGGTTAATAACGAACAAAATAATGTGTTTTTGTGAGGAGAAAATACAAAGAATAATTAATACAAGTTTCAAATCTTATACAAATTAGTTTTATTGGGGACATGGTACTTTTTTTAGTTTTCAGTACCTAGACTTTGTTTTGAATCAGTTATTTTTTATTAACTAGTTTTCTTTTTAATTTTGAAAAAGCTAATTTTATAGAAATAATAATAAATTATACACTCTCTTATTTATTTTATGTGACAACAATTTAAGGCATTACAAATATCTTCTTTCAAAAACGTTTAAGAGCCTTACATTGCCTTGTAAAAATGACTACCCCTAGGTCCTAGAATTATTATTAAAAAATGTATGATAAAGACAAAGTTTCCATTTTAAGATTTTTAAGATCTTAATCATTGAATGAAGATTTCTAGGTACATGGATAAGCCTCAACAAAGGTACTACGAGGAATGGGAATTATCATTAAGAATGCCGAGTCTCCTTATTTCAGCCACCGAAGCTTTGCTACTGCCACCAACGATCCTGAAGAGAGTTTCCCACCAGGAAAATGGAAATATGGATTGCAGATTGCCAATTGGGGGGGTTGTCTAGGTCAGGTGGCGGCATTAGTGTGTGTGCGAAAGGCGAGCACGCACGCACACTGGCGGCTAGACAAAAGTACACGTATGTACACGTACCTGTGTTCCCAGTACCGGCACCTGGTACGAACGATGATTAAAAATCGGTATCGGTGGGCGGCAAAGGTGGTTGGTAGCAATTAAGGTAAGCAGACGACGGACAGATAGGACACGATCGAAGTACATAGAAGTCAATAAGGGCCAGATAAGATCGTCTGCGGATACAGATGGCTATGGCTATGGCCGGGGCAATAAGTGGGGCGGTAAATGCTAAACTTAAAAGTACACTGCGACGCCTGAATCATGTGCTGCGGAAAGGTGTACCTGTGTACCTGTGGTGTACCTACGGCGAGTGGTGTTATGTATGCCTGTGTGCGAGGGGGCGGTGCGCGATCGGAGTTTCGATGGAAGTGATGGAGAGAAGGAGCTCCGGAGACACGCGACACCCGCCGTGTTCGTGATTCGTGTTTGTTTTGGTATTAGCATTGGCGTGTCTCATTTTTTCTATATTTCTTCTTTTTTCGCCTCTTCCTTTATATTTAGCGAGAGCGGCTGGGCCGAAATCAGTTTAGAGTTTACACATACATGTGTACAGGCGGATGGATTTGGCTGCGTGTGCGTGTGTGTGCTTTTGTGTGTTTGTGTGGTGCATGCTCATTGTTTTTGGTGCATTCTGGGTTAGGTAGCCGACTCCCCCACCCTCCCCCCTCGCCCGACACCGCCCACATGACCCCATGTACACTGCTTGGATGCTGGAAGGATTCCGGACTACGTTTGTGATTCGATTTCGATTCCGAATTCGATTTCGACTCGGGGCGCTCGCATGCAATTTGTAAACGACAACCAAGGGGTATAGGATAAAATAAAAAAATAAATCAAAATAAAATAAAATGTGTACCAATATGTCAAGCGTCAACGAACGCAAACGCACACTGAGGTGAATTATTATTTGTCTACACACGTTACCTTCGGGTATTGATTGTTTTTGAAAGAAAACACAAAAAAAAAGCCGCGAAAACCACACAACCAGATTATTGATTTTGGCCCGCTGGATTTGGCGCACAGAAGACAGAGAATGGACAGCGCAGCGGGCGATGTGTAAGCGGTTCGCTTTCAGTTTCGGTTTTTTGACTTGGGCAAGCAGGGCGACGGCGACGTGATGCGATGTGCTAATATCTTCCGTTTTCGTTCGCGTTTGCGTTTGCGGTTTCAACTCACAGCTCCCGTCCGATGTGGCCGTGCCTGTCGCGTTTGAATATACCAGGCGGCGCAGCGAGAAACACACTAAAATACCCCAAATACCGTTCGAAATATACTGAAAAGTACTGCAACTTGTGCAGTGATTGAGCCGTATTTTACAAATTTAATTTTACAATTGGAACCAATTGGAATTTTAACTGGACATTGAGAAATCGGCCGTAGATCTCCTTGTCAGTCAGCACGTGCCAATAAATTATTAGGCGGCTTATTGCACATCAATCTGGAATGCAGGGTATACAGCATATTCTCACAGCTTGAAATAAATGAACACTGGTTCAACCGACATCTCGAACTAGTTGACTAAAAGGATTTCAAAATAAAAAATTGTTTAATAAAAATGAATTAACAAATATAAAATAGTAAATGTAGTAATTATTAATAATTAAGAGTTCTCTCTTTTTTAATTGACCTAGTCAAGAAAATTTGGTTGGGTGATGTTAATGTAAGAGTTAAACTTACTATCTACCTGATTTTAGGAAGCTAACTGGTGGGGAAAATGGGGCTTCCCAGCTATTTTAATTGGAGCGCGTTCCTCGTTCGTATAATTTAAAGATGGACAGAAATCGTATTTCCTTTTACTGTAAGATTATATGATATTTTCTTTTACGGTTAAACAGCCATAAAATACTTTTAAAAGCAAGTAAGGTACAAATCAGCACCAGGGTAATAAGGCATGACAAAGCACTTATTAAAATTGCTTGGTTCGTGTCTTCTTTTTTACAATAAACGTTGACTTTTACTATGATATTACGGATATTATCTACACTAACAGAACGACATTTCCCAAATTTGCCCATAATTAAAGATACGATTTCATACCTTCCATAGGTCAGTACAAAGTATATTTGTGTGGTGGTGGTTGACTATGTATGTATTTTATACAAATCAAATAGTTTCGAACCATTTTACAACATTCCGAAGAATACAAAAATTATAAAGTTAAGAAAATTCACTTTTCGGGTTACCGAAACAAGAATTTGAAGCGTTTTCCAAGCCATTGCCGTCTACCAAACTCTAGCGTCAAGGGGGCGAGCTTCGTAAACGGTGCACAGGCGGGAGGGAGGAAATTGACCGAAAAAAACGGACTCAGAATGCAACGTGATTGACTTGGAAAACATTTCAAAAAGCGGACTTCCATCGATGCTGTGTTACTTCTTCTGCTTTTTCTTCTCGAGCTCCTCCTCCTTCTCCTTCTCAATTATCTTTACATAGTCTGCAATCACTGTGCTGTCCAGCATTTTGAGGGGCTTGCCGTTCTCCATGATGGCCACCTCCAAGTTATTCTGTCCCGACTGGGCCACTTCGAGGAGGGCGCGTATGGCCAGCTTGACGGCTCCGCGCTCGGAGCTCACCTCCTCCGGACGGTAGGCCTTCTCGAAGAACTCGCGCACAGTCTTGGCAGAGCGGCCGGTGGCGTTGGCCTTGTACTCGTAGAAAATGCCAGATGGCTCTGTCTGGAACAGGTGCGGAGAGCCATCCGAGTCGAAGCCGCCGATGAGGCAGGAGATGCCGAAGGGACGACGGCCATTGCTCTGCGTGTACTTCTGTTTCAGCTGTGCGATATATCTAAGAAAAAAAAAAAACAAGAACCAAACCAGTGAAGGCAGTTGCTAATAGACACCGTCGGCCGGCTTGCCTACCTTGTGATGTACTCGAGGGTCACCGGATCCTCGACATTCAAGCGGTGACTCTGGCACTCGACCTGTGCACGATTGATCAGGATGCGAGCGTCGGCCGTCAAGCCGGCAAAGGCCATCACAACGTGGTGGTCCAGCATGCAGATTTTGCGCACAGTGCGGTCCTCCTGCAGCTTGGCCACAGACTTCTTCTCGACGCCCAGCACCACGCAGTTGGCACCGCGAACGCCAACCTGTGCGACAATTCAAACTTTGTTCAATTTTGTACAAAACGCGAATCGCGTTCGCGGAACCGGGTCTTACCGCTGTTGAGCCCTTGCGGACGGCTTCCTGGGCGTACTCCACCTGCAGCAGGTGGCCATCGGGAGAGAAGATGGTAACAGCACGATCGTAGCGTGAAGACATCTTTTATTTTAATTTACAAGCAAGGTAAAAGCTGAATTCGGTCGGATTTTTGCTTGTATGTCAGGCAATGATGATGCTTTTTTGAGGGAATGCCGCAGTGTGACCGCAGCGGGAGTTTATCAAGAAATACCAAGTGTATCGGTATATCGATATAATACAAAATGCACATTTCACAAGAAAAAGAAATTGTTCCAAAAACTAGAGCTGGAAAAACATGGATGACTGCAGAGCTCAAATTGATTAGTTTCGATACTTTTAAACATTTTCCATATATATATTAAAAATTCATAATTTTACATTCTTAGTTAGGATTAACCTATAAATAATAATTTTTGAATAAGGTTATAGTAGTCCACAAGAAGCCAAAAATAGGAAAAATGCTATAGAATGCCACGGGCACTATCGGAAGCAAAACATCGTACAACTATATCGATTTATCGATGTCATCGCAAAGAGTCGTCGTCGTCCCAGCTCTAACGCAAAAAGCCGACGGAACGAATTGTATATGGTTTTATGAAAAAGATGAGCACACCGGCGAAAAACAATGGAACCGGGCTGGAGGACGTCAACATACCGGGCCAGGCGTACCTGCGCGAGGCCCTCACCTCCTGCACGGATCCCCTGAAGGCCATTGAGAGTTTCCAGGTTTGTTTACGTTGCAGAAATGGGCGCCAAAAGTGTGTGTGCGCGTTGTGTTTGTTTGACTCCACCTAACACTCTTCTCCTGTTGTCGTCTCCTTACACCTGCAGCTGGAGAACGGCGTGCTGCTGCCGTCGCTGCGACCAATGTTGCCTCTGCTGGACCTGCACGGCGTCCGCCGGCTGGACTTCCACACCTCGCTGATGGAGGAGCTGCGGGACAAGCTGATAGCGCACATCAACGAGATGGGCCAAAAGGAGCCGCGCGAGCGGGATAAGAAGCTGAAGGAGCTGCTGGTGAAGAGCTTTCCCGTGGTGCGGGTCAAGTCGCTGCGGCCGGTGGTAATGGCCATTTTGCGCAACACACAGCACATAGACGACAAGTACCTTAAGATCCTTGTGCGCGACCGTGAGCTGTACGCCGACACGGACACGGAGGTGAAGCGTCAGATCTGGCGCGACAATCAGTCGCTGTTCGGCGACGAGGTGTCACCGCTGCTGTCGCAGTACATTCGCGAGAAGGAGCACATCCTGTTCGACCACACAAACCTCAACAATCTGTTCTTCCAGCCCACGCCCAAGGTGCGGCGTCAGGGCGAGGTGGTGCAGAAGCTGGCCAACATGATCGGCACAAGCGTGAAGCTGTACGACATGGTGCTGCAGTTCCTGCGCACTCTCTTTCTGCGCACCCGCAACGTTCACTACTGCACGCTGCGCGCGGAGCTGCTGATGGCCTTACACGATCTCGAGGTGCAGGAGATTATCTCGATAGATCCCTGCCACAAGTTCACCTGGTGCCTGGACGCCTGCATTCGCGAGAAGAACGTTGACATTAAGCGTTCGCGCGAGCTGCAGGGCTTCCTCGACAATATCAAGCGTGGCCAGGAGCAGGTCCTGGGCGATCTCTCCATGACGCTGTGCGATCCGTACGCCATCAATTTCCTGGCCACCTCGGCCATCAAGATACTGCACCATCTGATCAATAACGAGGGCATGCCGCGCGACAATCAGATTCTCATTTTGCTGCTGAGAATGCTGGCCCTGGGGCTCAGCGCCTGGGTGATGATCGACTCGCAGGACTTCAAGGAGCCGAAGCTGGACTGCCAGGTCGTTACCAAGTTCCTGCCCGCCCTAATGTCGCTGATGGTGGACGACCAGTGCCGCAGTCTGCACGCCAAGCTGCCGCCGGACGAGCGCGAGTCGGCGTTGACAACCATTGAGCACTCGGGCCCGGCGCCGGACGCCGTGGAGGCGTACATACAGGAGAGCTCCGTGGCCAGCATTCTGGCGATGTACTATACGCTGCACACGGCGCGGCTAAAGGATCGGGTCGGTGTGCTGCGCGTCCTGGCCATACTTTCAGCCTGCAAGGACGATCGGGCTTACGAGGATCCCTTCTTGCACTCGCTGGTAAGGGACGACAGTAGAGTTGTGTTGTGTCTGTTCATTAAGAACTGATTTATTGATTGATTTATCATTCAGTTTATGCACCTTTTTGAGTTCCTTCTTTCCTTATTATAAAATATTTAGTTTAGTAATCGAACTCCCTTCCCTGCAGATCGCCCTGCTCATCCCCATGAGCGAAGAGTTCGCCACGGAGGACTTCTGTACGACCCTCTTCGACGAGTTCATCTTCGCCGGACTGACGCGCGAGAACGTGACCTCCAGGCACATGCTAAAGCTGCTGTGGTATGTGCACAACAAGATGCCGGCCGGACGGCTGGCCACCCTGATGAAGGCCATGCAGCCGACGACGGCCCACAATGAGCACATCCACAAGCTGTACGAGACGCTGCAGGAGCGTATCGGCACGGGGGCAGCGGAGACACCGGTTATCGAGGCGCCACCAATTGAGTTCGATTCGCCACTGAAGAGCGTTCCGACGCCGGGTCCGCATTATGCTGCCCAATAGCCAGAGGCGACGGCGGTTGCGGCTACCGCGACCGTCGTCGGGTGATCTTCGTTTATCCTTGGCCAGGCGGAGGGGCCAATTTGGCGGTTGAGGAAATCCCTTTTCAGCGGTAATAATGCGCAAATCGCAAATATATTGGTTAAAGTCTACCGAGGTAATCGGATATTACATATATCTTTACATACACGTACATATTTACATATGTACCAGCTTTGTTGGCGCACAATCCATTTGTTGTCGCGACCGATTATAATATTTAAAGTATATATTCGCTGTTACGCTAGTGTAACGTTCGATCTTAGTGCAGAATAAATAGAGAGTACAAATCTAAGGAGGGGAAGGTGTGTTTTGCTTTCTCGGGGAGAGAGTTTACAAAGGGTTTTTGAGGTATGAGAGGAACTGTTCACACAGTTTTTTCCCTGCTGGAAAAAAGTCCTACAGTATCGTTTATTACTTTTCTATATTCTATCAGGGGTGCCATGCAAAACACAGTGGTTTTTATTTCCACAAAAAGGCATTTCTGCTAAAACAATTTCTAGCTTCGAATAAGTTTTGTGGCTTTAGTTTTTTCACAAACCATTCGATATATCTAGTGAATCCATGTTTTTTGCAAAAATTTTAAGAAAAAATCGATTTATATCGACTAAAATCGAAATTATCTATATTTAAAAAATACAACATAAGATTAAGTTTTTATTTTTATTTGTGTTCTTCACCTTTCAAAATTAGAATAGTTAACAAAAATAAATAATAAGATAAGGTAAGATAATAAAATTCATGTTAGGATATTTGTACATAAAAATTTAAAGCCATTGTTCTTTATTAGTAAAAAGGAGTATGTCATCGCCTACTGGTTTTAGGGCCGCCCTTCTGTCAGAAATTAGCGTTCTGATTCTATTGAGCAAGCTGGTATGCATGGATAATTCAGGCATAAATAGATAAAAATGTAAAACGTAACCCTACCTATTGCGCGCCGCTCTTTTAGTGTACTGGTGAAAAATGTTCGATTTAAAGCGATACTCAAAAATTAAATCGATGAATCGAGATAATCAAAAAAGATCGATTATCGCGAAAATCGATTTTTTTTGTGGCACCTCGGAATTATTTTCTGTGGCACCCCTGTACCATATATTTCGAAAAGACACATCGATCAGAATCGAATGCAAAAAAACTCCTTTTTCATTCACAATTTGTTCTATCATTTAATGCTTTACACATTTTAAAGAAATACAAATATCAACTGATGTGGGTGGATCGATGTGAAAGAGGTATTGTTCTTGGGAAGAAGTAGGAGAAGCGGCGGCGGTCCCTAATTAAATACATAAATCGGTAGAAAACTTTTTACAGAACGTGCTTATGCTTAGAGCTTAGGAGGGGGGAGGGGAGGAGCATTATCCACAACAAATTAATGGGGATTGGGGGTTGGGGGTTAGTGTAGAGTGTAGAGTGTAGAGGAGTCTTTCGTCTCATGTCTGATCCGTGGAAACGGCTTTGGAACTGGAAGCTGCTGGCGGAGTTGTGGATGTGGCTCCGCCGGATGTGGACGAGGGCGAGACTGGGGCCGGAAACGTGTCCATTGGAGGTAGCGACGAAGAGGCGGAGTACAGTTCGTCGTCTATGCAGACGGTGATGTCCACAATTTCCGGCGAGAGACTAGGAGCGAGCGGCGGCACCGATATGAATGACGAGCAAGATGATGATGAGGACGAACCGGAGCCCGTGGAGGATGACCGCGACGCTGACCCTGATAAAGAGCTACTGGCGGCAGTGGTGATTGTCGTTGTGGTGCCCGTGCCCGCGCCTGTGACTGTGGAGAGCGCCGACGGCGATCTCGCTGCCCCCTCGTCGCCATTCGGCGATGGTCGACCGTCGGAAGGGGAGCCTGCCGGCGATGTCACGGCTTTGGGCAGTGGTGGAGCCGGTGTGGCGAAGATTTCCTTGCTGCTGTTGCTTCTCTCCTCCTTGCACTCCTCCAGCAGCTCCACATACTCGGAGTACATGCGCTGCCACTCGGAGTGTGGCTTCAGGGTATCCAGCACGCACTGCATCAGCTCCAGCTTGGGCACCACCTAGAGCGAGAGGGCAAAACATGAGCAAGGCACCAGAGAAAGAGAGAGAGCGACGTACCTGCGGAATGCCCGGCTCGGGGGGGCTGAGCAAATCGTCGAGGAACAGGCGCATCCTCTTCTCGGAGCCGTGGGTGGCCAGCTGGAAGGTGAGCATCTTGTGCCAGTGCTTCAGCTCGTCCAGGGACTGAAGGGTCTCGCACAGCTTGATTTGGTTCTCGATGAACCGAATTTTGGCGCTCTGCTGCCAGGCCTCCGAGTGTCTCCTGCAAACCAGACGAAAGTCTCTTTGGAATCAAGAATTTAGGAACAACTTGGTGGTTACTCACAGCTCCATGCTGCCGGTGAAGGAAAAGTAATTCTGACTGCTGGCCTGCATGGTCAGCAGCGGAAACCGCTCCGCCATCTGGTCCATGTCCCGCGGCAACGTTCCCCGGATGCCGTGATACATAATCGCATCCTTGGTGGCCAGCACCAGCCACGACTGCAGGCTGGTCGAGTAGGAGTACGAGTTGCCGCTGGGGAAGCCGAGCAGCGGCATTCCCTGATTCGTCACGCCGAACTGGACGGCCGTTCCGTGCTTGTTCAGCAGCTCCGAGCAGCCGGCGGCCAGGCTAATCGACCGCTTGGCGATGTCCCAGATGCGCAGCAATCCGCACTCGGTTAGCACACCAACCAGGCTGTTGTCCGGACTCTGTAAGAACAGCAAATTAAGAGATCATAACTCGCTAACCAGCGACTCCTCTGAACTCACAAAGGTGCAATGGAGGACGGTGCTGGTGAGGGAGATCGCCGGAAAGACCGGGCAGCCCGTCTCCATGGAAATCAGTCGCATGCTCCCGTCCAGGGAGCACAGCATGGCGTATTTCCCGCACAGATTCAGATTCACCACCGGCGACCCCACGTAGAACTCCCACAGCATCTCCTTCGAGTCGGAGGCCGTCACCTTGGCCAGCATGCCGTGGTTCGTCTTCAAATGGCCGTTCTGGACATGCAGGCGATAGTCGAGGGCGGCCTTCACGAAGTCACTGCGCCCCGTGGCCGTCACATTGAGATTGGGCACCGCCGCGGTGCTGCTCTGGTGCTCTTCGAGCCGCGGCTCCCACGGCAAATCGCCTCCCGTTTGGCCCGGATCGAAGGGCACCGACTGTCGGCGCTGCGCTGCTGAGGTGGGCATTGTCTTGAGCCGGGAGTCGAGGCGGCCCTGGTCCACCTTGCTAACCAATGGCTCGGGCATCCGCGGAGTGGCAGCGCCCTCCGTGGGCACCGCGGACGAGATGCTGGCGCCGCAGGGCACCGAGCTGGAGGTGAGCGTCGCGGCGGAGGCCGCCATACTGCTGCTGGCCATCGACGACGTGGGCCCGTCCTCGTTGAGGGGTATAAACATGGGGGTGATGCGGCGCTTGCCGTCCTTGGTCCTCGTCTCCGTCTGCTTGCTAATTGGTCGCTGGTTGGCCTCGCTGCTCACCGGGAACTTGAGGGGCCTGTGTTCCAGCAGCGGCGGCCCGGCGCCCAGCGGCTGGAGCAGTCGCTTCGGATGATCCATGGCCGCCATGTGGCGGCTCAAGCCGGTGCCGTAGGCCTGGCCGTACATTTTCTGGAAGATGGCATGCTTGTCCGTCTCCTTGATGGCCTCGCCCAGCTCCTCCGAGGCGAACTCCAGGCAGGCGATGGTGCCGTCGCCGCTGCAGGCCATCAGCAGGCACTCCTTGGGGCCCCAGGACAGATCCAGGATGCTGTCGTTGAACAGTTCGTGGATGACGATCATCGGCCGCTGCAGCGCCGTCATCCACACGGACAGCGAGCGGTCACGCGAGCCCACCGCCAGGACGCAGTACTGCAGCGGCTTGCTGGGACTGCCGCCGGCCGCCGGGCGCTGCATGATCGAGCTGTGGAAGCGCACGCAGGTCACCGCCTTGCGATGTCCCACGAAGTCTGTTTCCGTCTTCCAGCCCACACGCTCCACGATCTGGGCCGTGGGCACGCCCGCGTTCATGGCGTGCGCCGAGACCAGATACTGGCCGTCCGGGGACCAGGAGAGGCGCAGGAAGTGCGTGGTGCCGCCGCACTCCTCGAACGGCTCCGTTATCGAGTATGTCACCGACCAGTCCATTGTGCTCCATATTTTGATGCTGCGATCGTCCGACTGCGAGGCGAGATACTTGCCGACCGGGTCCCAGGAGACGCCCTTCACCAGGCCGGTGTGATCCTTGAGCGTGGCCACCGAGTGCGGGAATGCCTGCGCGTCCCAGATGATCACCGTGTTGTCGATGCCGCAGCTCGCCAGATAGGCGTCATTCGGGGACCAGGCCAGGTCGAGGACATCGCCGTCGTGGCCGCGCAGCGTGTAGAAGCACTTCCAGGACTCGTGATTCTGCTGCATGCCGCCGGTGCCGAAGACACCGCTGGAGCCGGTACTCCTGCGCCAGATCATTATCAGCTTGTCGTCGGAGCCGGAGGCCAGGTTCTGGCCATTCTGCGACCAGCGCACACAGTTGACACAGGCCAGGTGCTGGTCCATTTGGCACAACATCTTCGGCACGTCCGGGTCGAGCTCGGCCTTCTCCGAGAGCACCGGCTGCATGTTCCAGATGACAACGCGGCCGCAGTCGCTGCCCTGGCCACCGGTGGCGAACTTTGTGCAATCCTGATGGATATCCACCGAGAATATCTGTTTGTCTGCCGGTGGGAAGAGACAGAAACATGGACGGGTTGACGGGTAAACACACATTTTTTGACCAAAGGCGGGATGGATTTATGCCGGCTTAGCCGGCTAACGGCGTCAACTCACCATCATGATGCACCCAGCCCGGCTTGAGGAGCCGCATGGAGAAGTGCTGTCTGCCGGCCGCCGGTTTGTTTGCCTGTAATCTACTAGCAAAGAGCAAAAGCGCGCCGAATTCGCATTAAATATTTGCCAATGTTTTTCGCGCAGCGAGTTTTGTGTGCGTAAGTGTGACCGTCTCATGCCGGCAGTACAATCCCAACGTGCGAGTGATCTGGCAGCACCAATAACGAACAGATAATAAGTTTTTCTTGTTTTAAATAAACTATTGCTTACTATTAAGTAGGAATACCGAATTTCATGAAATGTTCTAGTTTACTAGAATCTAGCATTTAATTTGTTTAGTTTTAATTATAATTGAACAACAACAATTGGTCTGGCAACACTGCAAGCGCAAGAAGAAGAGAGCGCACATGCTTTGTGTTTGAATTTTTGGATCCGGCGACTTCTGCTTTGTTTGTTTCTTCTCAAATTCATAATCCCTAATCCCGGCTGAGAATGGGCGGCCACCACAAGAGGAACCTGCGGGCGGAGAAGGCCAAGGTCAAGCTGAAGGGCGCCAAGCTGCCCAAGGGCCTCAATGTGACGAAGACGGACTTCAAGGTGCGCAAGATCCAGATCCAGGAGCAGCTGAAGGAGTCCTCCTACACGGAGACGGGCCAGCGGCAGTTTAATCTGAAGGAGACGCTGTCGCGCCTGAAGCACCACAGCGTCAAGTTTCGCACCGATGCGCTGCGTAATGTCCGGGACTCCCTGAAGGCCGGCAATGCGGAGCATTTGATTGGCCACCTAAGCGCCCTGTTCCAGGGCATTGCGGCCGGCGCCTTGGACATGGAGCAGTCGGCGCGCCAGGAATCGTTCAAGACACTCGACGTCCTGCTGGAGGCCCTGCAGCCGTCGGCTGTGGCGCCCTTCTTCCACGTTATTGCCACGTACCTGCGCTGTGCCATGACCCACGTGCTGCCCGCCATCCAGGAGGATTCGCTGCTCATGCTGGACGTGTTGCTGCTCCGCGTGCCGCCCGAGCTGCTGGCCGAGCGGAATGCCAGCGTCATTATAGGCAACTTCATCGACATGATCTCCCGCTCGCGACACGACAATGAGCGCTCCAACCGCACGCTGACGCTGAATCTGGGCCAGGGAAAGCAGACGACGGTCAAGTGGCGCACCAAGGTGCTGATGCGCCTCCAGCAGATCCTCGGCACCCTGGTGCAGCAGCACAAGAGCTCCAAGACCACGGCCCCGGTGCGCGTTGTTCACTTCGAGGCGATGCGGCCGCAGTACTACAACGTGCTGTGTCCCCTCAACCAGGATAAGCGCGACCTGCACACCATACTCAACGAGTCGCAGCTGAGTGCCGAGGGCAGTCGCCTGCAGACGTACGTGGAGCAGCTGATGCCGCTGCTGCAGGACAACTGGCTGGAGGTGCGGCCGCAGCCGCAGCAGCCACTGCTCGCCCAGGATGCGGCGGCCAGCCTGCACGTGGTGGTGGGTCTGATGAACCTCCTCTGGACGTTGATCCACCAGCACGAGGCCACGCAGAGCACACGGCAGCTGAGCACTTGGATGCGGACGAACTACGCGCACAAGTTCCTGCTCAACTTTCTGGCCAAGGACGGCAGCCGGTTTCCCTACCAGCAGATTCCCGCCGCCGCCGGCAAGAAGGCTGCCAGGGCCAAGGACAAGGACAAGGGATCCGCAGACGGCGGTGAGCTGTGCCTGCCCCAGAACCTGACCATTGTCCAGCTCACCTGCCAGTTCCTGCCGCAGCCCAGCGAGAAGCACTCCAAGCTGTTCGGCCACCTCGCCGCCTACGTGGAGCAGAGCGTCCTGGAGCGTTCGAGTGCCCTGTCGCCGGACCAGCAGTTGCTGCTTGTCGCCTCACTGCGCGCCCTGCTCCTGGACAATGCCAAGCTACTGCTAGACGTCGCAGCGGAGCCTCTGATCAGCCTGTTAAGTGCCTCGATAGCCGCCTATGTTGGCCAGCGATTCACCACGCGCGAGGGCGTGGCCACCCGGGTGCTGAGCCTGCTCTGCGAGATCGTCCAGCGTGCGGATTTGTACGCCCGCTACGGCGGCGCCGAGAGATTCGCCCCCTTCCTGGGCTACCTGCCCCAGTTGCTGCTCAAGCCGACGGTGGGCGAGGGCACGCTGCTGGCCATGGCCACGCTCTGTCGCCAGCTAAACGGCGTCTTCATTGCGGCCTTGATCCAGGCGGCCGGCCGGGTGATTGCGCATCTGCCACAGCTGCATGTGACGGGTGACAGCGATGAGAGCGATCGCTTTGAGAACCAGAAGCGCATCCTACACCTGTTCTACTATGCTAGGTCCTTGGACAAGGAGGGCCAGGTGGAGCGGGCGCTCAGGGAGCTGGAGCAGCAGGCGGAGAGTCAGTGCATTGCCGGTTACCTAAGGGCAGTCTTAACCTATGATTAGTTCTTTTTAGAGCCACAAAACTAAGCTAAGGATCATAGTTTATAGATTGTGAGAACTTGTTAAACCATTAAAAGTATAAACTAAGCCCAACTCCCAAAAAAAACACTCACTTTTCACAGCTTAATGGCTTCTACAATTAGTTTAATGTGTTAATGCGAACTTTATGTTCCTCTCACTTCTCCCATCAAGCTTTGCGCTTCTTTGGTGGCTTCGGCTTGAACCGATCCAGCACTGAGCGCGGTGTCTTGGTCTTGGGCTTGGCCTCCTTTGCCCCATGCTCCTTGAACACGCTCGCCTTGGCCTCGCGCACCTCGGCAATGAACTCCTGCGGGTACAAAAGGGTTCATTAGAATCCGCTTTGGAGAAGAAAAAGAAACTTTGAGAGCAACTCACCTTGCGCTTGACATCTTTCACAATCTGCTTGTTGCGCGCCGCCTTGGCGGAGCCTCCGCGTCCCTTCATCTTGTGGCGCGTCTTCATGTCGATGCGCGGCGCCTTGACGTGGAAGAGCCCGCGCTTGGCATCGATCTTCTCCTGCAGCGTGGGCGCATCCACGCCCGTGATCTCGTGCGGATCCAAGGTAATGAGCTCGGGCGGGATCTTCTCCAGCAGGGCGTGCACCTCGTGCTCGCGACGCTGCTTCGTTGTCTCGTACGGATTGTCCTCAATGGCATCGAAGTTGGGCTCTCCGGAGCCGGGCACCAGCAGCGACTGGAAGCCCCTGGCGGTGGCCACGCCGAGCACATCCTCGTACGGGCAGAAGCGCAGGCCGTGCACGAAGGCGTCGCAGCGCTGTCGCAGGTAGGGCAGTTTTTGGTAGTCGGCGGTGCCGCCGCCCGACAACAGATCGGCGTACGTTTCCAAGTAGGTGCCCTGGGCCAGGGCCAGCATGCCGCGCTGCGACACGTCCAGCTCGTTGGCTGGCAGGCGCAGCTGGAAGTGCGTTAGCGGCTTGTCCTGCACCAGCATCCGGATGTCCCACACCTTGACGGCGCGATCCAGGCCCGCGGTGACCAAATGCTGGCCCCTGGGGTCCACAGTCAGCGCCGTCATCGCAGTGGAGTGGCACAGCAGCTTGGCCAGCGGCTCGCGAACCTTGGGCGACCACATGGAGACGACGCCGCGACCGCCGCCTATGCAGAGGACACCGTTGCTGGGATTGTGCCGCAGCAGGCGAATGTCACCCAAACCGGTATTGAAGTTGCCCACCAGCTCGCCAACGGAGACGTCCAGCCAGGAGGCGTAGCCAGCGGCGTTGCCGGCGGCCAGGAGGAAGTGATAGGGCAGGAAGTCCAGCCGGTTCACCCGCGTCAACCGCTTGATGCAGTGCAGCTCGGTGCCCTTATTGTCGTAGATGTACACCCAGCTCTTCTGCGCCACGGCGAACATCGTGGGCACATGCAGCCACTGCACATCCTCGACGCTCTCCATCGCATTGAACTCGCAGTGCAGCCGCTTGGTGACCGCATCGAAGGCGGCCACGTGACCGCGCCGTCCGCCCAGCAGCAGGTGGCGGCCGTTCTTGGTGTAGCGCAACTGGTAGGGGCCGTGCTCCATGCTCAGACTGAAGTGCTTGGCCGCCGACTGCATGTCCACATGACCGGCGATCTCCGCCTGCCGCAGCTCCGCGGTGGTCTCGCCCTCATCCGGCTCCAGCTGGCCGGGGATCTCCTGGAGCAGCAGCTCTGTGCGTGCCGCCTGCTCGGTGGCGTACTCGAGGTACACCTCCTTGCGCGTCTGTTGCTCCTTAAAGTGGCGCGTCTTCACGCCCTTCGGCTGCACTTTCTCGCCGCGCGAGTACTTGTCCATTAGCTCCTGCGGAATGGGATTCCTCTTGGGCTGGGGCTCAGCCGTGCCCGCAGGCTCAGTCGCCGACTTCTTGGCTGCCTTCTTTGGGATAGGTGGACGTGACGACGGCGCCTTCTTGGCCTTGTTCTGCATCTTGATGAAGTCGCCCACAAAATTCTGTTGACTTTTGCGCCGGACTTTAACGCGTTCCAGGCCGCCGTCATCGTTGTCGGTGGGTTTGTCAAAGTAGCGTTTGAAGGGCGTCTTCTGCTTGGGACGCGCTTTCGGCGTCGGTTTTGTCATCCTGATTGCCTCAAGTATCTAAAATCCAGTTAAGCAAAACAAAAAACAGATTTTAAATCAACGGCGTGCACGTGCTGCTTCTTCTTCTTCAGCTGTGTTGGCCAGTGTGGCCGGGTGGCTGAAGTCTTTCATTCTTGTACTGGCAGCACTTCGCGGGGAATTCAAATATTGTGACAAGCTGCGTAAGATTTGTCTATTTCAAAGAACCCATGGTTATGACTAGCAAACATATTCATTTTCCACAACTCATATTCCGAAAAGAAGTCATTTTTAGTTGGAAACGTTAATTCAAATTTTAAATTCAGTGTTGCCACGTTATTTATTTGCCGGGTCAGAATGTTCATCGTTTCGATGTTATTTTTTATCAAAATAAAAAGTTTGCTATATCTCACTATCCCTCGCAAACTTAAGCTCTATTTATCTATCTCTCTCTCTCATGTTTCACTCATGACTCTCTAATTCACTCTACGTTTCTGTCTCGATCCATAGTAGAATTATACAATGGTCTCGATCTATCTTTCTCTACAGCTATCTACCACTCCCAGTCTCTACCTCTCTTTTTCTCAATCTCGCTATCTATCTATCTCTCTCTCGATCTGTTTCAAGCTCTATCATCTCTCTCACCTATAAATAGAGGCGACTCTGCTGCGGCGAGTCTGAGTCAGTCCCCGGCAACCTTTTCTCAATATCGCTCTCTTTCGTACTCACTATCTCTAACTCTCTCTCAATCTATCTTAATCTCTGTCCGTCTTTCGCGATAGAGGACACTCAGTTACCTTTCGTAGATCGCTGACGTGGCCGAGATTCAGAGATCTCTCGAGATTCTCAATCTCGCTTTCTTTCTCCCTCTTTCTCTCTCAATCTATCTCAATCTCTATCCATCTCTCCCACCTATAAAGAGAGGCGCCTCGCCGAGGCTGCCTCAGTCTCTCCGCGCCTTTCGACCCGTTCGCATCTGTGTTAATATTCGTGTGTTAATAACTATGTGAAGAACCTCTGCACTCGAAAGGACTTAATCATCGGTGAATCTCGGCCACGTCAGCGGTCAACGAAAGGTAACTGAGTGTTCTTTACTTCGGGTAAGTCCGAACCAAAACTATTATCTTATATTCTACAAATAAATCTGATAGCACCGGTCGGTAAGCGACAAAAAATGTATTATTTATCAAAAGCTAACTTATTATTTAAGAGCATTGCTAATGCTATGGCCTTTCGCTTTGATGGGTGTTTAGAAATTTACATATTGAACTTATAGTCTAAATTCTGTGTATGGGATTGGTTTTGTGGGGGTTTCGTTGTCGTGGAAAAAGAAAGGATTTTATTTGAGTTTGCTCCTGGGTTGGCTAGGAGATGGTTTTCGTAGGAAAAGTACAGTATGAAGAGGTTTCAGAAGATCCCGTTATGCGCCGAAAAGGAATCTCCCTCGGGCCCTGACTTTCTCACTACGGCCCTGCCAATAGCTTAGGGAGAATTATTATTCTAAAACGAATCACCAATGGGATAACGAATATTGTGTTTCAAAAATTGGCGGTTGTCAACTTCAAATAAATCGTGACATAAATATGTCATCTTTAGAAAAAATATCGATATATTGTGTAGATACTTTTGACACATCGTCGTGAAGATACAACAAAGGGAATGAAAAAGAGGGAGGGAAAAAGAGAGTCTGCCAGAGCAGCTGTTGTTCCAATCGGAAGGTATTCGGCAGCAGTGCTGCCACATTTTGAGCAAAAAAAAGCTGTTTTTGACTCGAAATAAAAAAAAGAGCTAAAAATACTCACAATGAAGCGAATAAAGCGGGTTTAATGTTCCCCCTTCTATTTTAAACCTTTCAAAAGATTTTTAACAGTTCCCGGACTACTGCATTTTTGATTTGTAGATATTTTCGAGATGATAGTTCGAAAATATAGACACAAATTTTGCAATGATGGCAATTAAAAAAAAAGCGAAAAATAGCCAAATACACATTTTAAAATATTATATTTTTATTCATTCTA
>JAEIHY010016238.1:0-26088 GCA_018904565.1 Drosophila tsacasi
GGACCAGATTATTGGCCCGACAAATTAGCAAAACTTAATTAAAAAGCAAATTTTACCAAAAAAAAACGGTTTAAATTAAAAATAAAGTATATAGAAACTAGCAAGCAAAAGCTTTATACAAAAATAAGTTTATTTAAAAAATTAAAAGCAAACCACAACCAAAAACAAGTCACCATTAAGATTTAATTTGATTTACATTAGTAAGGGAATAAACGCAGGCATTCATATATTGTACATATATACAATTTTTGCTGTTTAGTTTTATGCAAAACTTTATTTAAAAAATATTAGAAATATCTGTTTATAGGTATGTTACAAGTTCATAGAAAGTTCGCAATATACAATTCGTGTTTTCTTTTTTGATTGGTTAGTAGAGCGCTTGCCAAGCTTTTCCTGGTTAAATGTCTTTCCGAGAAAGATGTACCTCTTTCTCACGAAATTACTTGTATACCTTGGGCTCGTCGATATCGCGAACCTCATTGTCCTTGGGCTGCTTCTCCAGTGGCTCGCGGCGTCCATCCTCCTCCACCTCATCATCGAACTCGCCCTGTCCCGCGGACTTGGCGGGCGGCGGAGCGGATGTGGCAGGTCCATTGGCCGGCTGGAAGCCACCGTCATTGGTGTGCACACCCTCGGCCACCTCCTCGCCACTGTCCAGGGGTCTTACGTTAACGACGCGCACCTTGAACACGCTGTTGGTGTTGCCGAAGACGGTTTCATTGATCTCCACCTTGTGGCCATCCACAACCTGAAGGGAGATAATTAAATGTTTATTAACTTGGAAAATAAATATATAAATAATTTTAAAAAATGTATTCAAATAAATGTAGAATTTTTTTATTAAAAATTTGAATAATCAAGCTTTAAACAGTGTAAAAACATTGTTTTTTTTGTCCTTTTCATGTCATACCTTTACAGTAGAAGTGGTATTTGCCTCTTTGGGATTCAAAGGAGACAAAGGCAAGCCAAGTGAGAAACCAGAACCAAGGCCAACGCTGGACTCGTCAGAGTCATTTGCTGCTCCATCCTCAGAGGATTCTGTGCCAATCACTGGCCAGAGACGAGTGCGCAGACGGCGAAGAAGGTCTGGTAATGCATACAAATTATATGATAGATTAATAAGCTAATTAATTATAATTTATAATTCGTGTGCCTTTATTATATAAAATATTATAAAATATATAAAATGTATGCCAAATAATTCATAATATTTAAATTATAAAACACACATAATTACTTCATTTTACATTATCCTTAAATCCCTTATTAGCTACCTTTCATCCTATCAAAATTTAAAAAACCTAAAGAAGTAATCTCGAGTGCCCTGTGGGAACTGCAGCAGGTGCCCGTGGTCTAGACTCCAGACTCGTCGTGGCAATTTTCCTTGCCTTTTTATATCTACTTGAGTCTTTGCCAAAGGAGAGACATTCCATCGTCGTCGTCGTCGTCGGCGGCGGCATCGTTGTCTCATGCTAATGTATTTTTCAGTTTGAAAATCCCTAATCCGCAAACGCACTAAAAAGCGTTTTCTGTGTCGCCGCCCCGGTCTTCATCATTTTCTTGTCTGCACTTTTGTAATCTCAAGCACTGGCTTGCAGCCCCACTTTCGTTTCTCTTGCCAATATGCTTCGGTTCTTGGCCTTTTCCACTCGGGTTTTTCCCTGGTCTCTTTAACCTTGTCATAAATTCTTGACCGCATTGTTCGCGGACTTTGTTTTGGCTCGGTTGTTGATTGTCGTTTCTCGCCAATCCATTTGCTGACTGCATTTTAATGCGTTTAAATAGCTGCGTGAAATAGTTTGCTGCTTTGAGGTATTTATCTTTAAGTTGGGGAATAAATACAGTACATATGTATATAGCCTAGCTATATCTACATTTTCAACACCACTTCCTAAATTCTAAGTTATTCTATCAATCAAAATATCCTCATAGCCTCTCGGACTTTCATTAGGAAAATCTAACAGATTTCCTAGCTTCTCCGTCTTTATGGTTTTTTGCCTTGACCAGTTTTAGCTATAACAAACATAATTCGCTGACAAGAAACTTTGCTGGCAAACACAACACTCAACTTTCTATTTGTCTATATGCTATTTTCTACGCTTCGTTATCTGGTTGAACCCCAGACCCCTTAAAATAGGACAACAGAGAATAAAGCAACTTTTATGCATACACAATGCCCAGGGCTTTACGAACTTTTTATCCTGGCCCCCTCTCGAACGTATTAGGATAAGATTTATGAAGTTTTGGCTTCATCTTCGTCATCTGGAACGTCTTACGGTCTTAGTTAAGCAGAAATTGGCAAGATGAGGCGCAAAACTTTTCACTTTTAATGGTCAACAGACCGGTTTGACCTACTCCTACTCCAACAGACGCCACCTCCTCCTCTAGCTTCTATAGAAATATATAGAAATAAATACAAGGAGCATAAATAAACTTTGTCTGGCTACAAGAACTTGACATAATATTTTGATAAATTGTTTTTCATTTTACTGGCAAAGGCGTGGGAGTAGCCTGAAACCGAGATGGAAAAGTTTAAAAAGACCCAAAGGACAGTTGGCTAATTGGCCTGACCCAGAGGATATGCATTTAATTCATTTCAATCAACAATACGGGTCAAATTCGAAGCTAACAATGCTCTTTGTGTTATTTATTTTAAAGAAATATAAATAAAGAAACGAACATTGAGCTAATAGTTGAGTATTTAAGAAATAAATGTTTACCTTGGGCACAAACTTTTGTTTTGATATATTTTATACACTCTCCCGATTATGAATTATGCTAAATGTAAATTAAATCTAAAGATGCATGTATTTTATTCCCAGAAAATGTATAACATATAAATTTTGGCCACAAACCGGGCTCAAAAACATTTTACCCCCCATAAGTTACCCAATATTAAGTATACGCAATGTGGCAATCGTTCGATCATCGTTAAGCAGAATAATAATAACGAAATTAAATGCACCCGAGACATGTAATTACGTTGCATGCATTTTTCGGTAGGAAACACTGCAATATTGTTTAATTAAAATATCATTAAAAATGCTCAAGCCGATTATGCCACATATCACGCATACGCCGCATGTGCCGTCCGAGCTACTCACCATCGAAGGAGTCGAAGAAGCCGAGATTGAAGCCCGACGGATTCGGCTGGAGGAAGGGATAACCCGAGCCCGTATCGATGACGCCGCGGAAGTTATGGAAATCCGATTCGGTCTGAGGGCGCGATGGCGCGTTAATCACCTCGGCATCGTCCTGCGGATTGCTGCCAGCTGCAAAAGGGGTTGGGAAAAAAATGGAAGAGCATGAGAAAAAGGTTTCATCAGAAATTAAGCACTGTTTGTCATCATTAAGAGCCAAATTGGCTGGCGAAAATTGCATTAAATTAGCCAAATCAGCGGAAAAAGAAGAGCTCCTTGCGGCGACCCCTTTTTCAGTGCCTCATTAACGCTGATTACGCAATCTTTGCTTTGCATAATTATCCATTTCTTTTCTTTCCGTAGGAGGTATGTATATGATAAGGTGGTTGGTCTTTTTTTCTGTTTCCTTATATTTTTTAGGGTTAAGTTAAAGGGTTAAGCCCCGCTTGTAGTAAACATTTCACATTGATTTGAATATAAATTCTCGCTGTTTCAGGAAATGGGCCAAGGCTTTATCTAAGAACCACTAAATAACGCATCCTTTGCTAGGATTCAGGGCTGCTGGTTGCAGATAAATCCTCCTCCCTCTGAATTCTTTTCCCACTCAATCTTTAGTCCTGGCATGTTGCACTTCATAAATCCCAGCAGCTGACACTGACACCAACAACAGGCAAAACATCGCAACACAACCGTCAGACAACAAGTGGCCAGAGGGAGTGCAAATAACACAAATCAGTTGGGGGAAAAGGACTTGGACTGGAGGGATATCCTGTACAAGAACTACTGGCGAAAATGTAATTTTAATTATATAAATTACTATATTAATAAATCTTTAATTATGCTTTTGTTCATATATTTTGTAGGCTATATGTAATTTTAAATATTTTCCAGAAACTTTTTTCTTCCCAAAACCCATATACCCCTTCATCTCAAACCCTTCACTCGTAACTAACGACGTTAAAAATAAGTCAAGTTGCGCTGACCCTCCTCCGGACATCTCGCCGGAGTAGAGTTCGCCTCGAGTTGGACCGAAATGGGAAATATGAAAAGCTTTATGTGCTGCGTGAAATTGCTTACGCAAAAGGCGAACGTATCAGCCCCCAGGGAGAAGGGGTCGCTACGTTGATGTCTGATTCAGGGGAGCACAAAACAAATGCACTGCGGCTCCCTTTGCACATCCGCTTTTTAAGCCGATTTATGAGAAATATACACGACACCCGCAATATGTTTGGGTTTCTCTGCAAAAAATGTCATCACAGGGGGTTCCGGAGAAGCCCCACTCTCGTTCTCCCCTTAACAACGCACTGCGATCAAACATGAAGTGGAGCAACGGTGGAAACAAAAACAAAGACTTGAGGTATATAGATATATCGAGCCAGAGGCGGGGCATTCCGCGAAGTGGTGGGGCATGCAGATTGGCACACGTGAATGTCATTTACAAGTGCAAATATTTACCTTTTGGAGGTGCATATGAAAGTGGGCTACCTGCTGGCAAATATGAACCATGGATATATTTATTGGCACACAAAAAATCCACGAAATATGTTCGAATGTGAAGCTACCTGTAGTAATATTCCCGGAAGTTCCAGAGTCATACACATATTTTGGGATTAAAAGCTAAAGCAAATTATTATTATTTGTACAAGTAATCAAGTAATTCTGAGAAACCCAAATAATTATTTTTATATAGCTACTTAAAATATTCATTAAAGCTTTTGTAAGAGTTGTACATTTTAAATCGAAATATATAAAATAGGTTGGCAGGCCTTGGAATACAATCTATGGGCTTATTATATTTCTAGTTTAGATATCTTATTTTTATTTTTAATTGTCTTTATAAGAACATTAATATCCATATACCCTAATCTTATGGTTAAAAAAAGAAAGCAAACCAGTCAATACCAAAAGCACAAAGAATAATGACGTAAAACCCTTTCAGTTACAGTAAGCTCAAGGTAAAATAGAAAAAATATATAATGATTTTAAAATTTCTTAAAATATTTTAAAGGAACTTTAGGAAACACACCACATTAACCCCATCTTCCAGTCAACCAATCGCTCTCTTATTATTTAGGACTATTAATCAAGCGAAACGCGGAGAAGCACAGGAAACGTGAAAACATGGCAGTTTCATTAATTTTCCAATAATTAAGCCCAGACAGGGGACTACCACTTTTCTCCACACCTTCTCCGCTACCATTTTTCCTGCTGCCTCTGCTGAATTATGGAATTAATAAAGCCAGTTGGCAGATTTGGTAGCCCGCCCAAAAAAAGAGGAACTGTGGAAATTTCTGCAATGCTCTGCGCTTTTGTTCTAAACACAACGAACATTTTTGTTGCTAATTATGTAAGGTTAACAAGCGACTGGGCGGTCAGGGGGCGTGGCATTCATACTGTATATATAAATTCCTTTTTTTTCGTGAGCTTCCTGGGAGGCCAAAATAAAATCCCTGGCAATCGCTGGCCTGCGTTTTATGGCGCTAATTGGCCGAGGGGCAGCAGAAGTGGGGTGTGGCTGGCTGGCTGCGTCAATTAATTAACATAATTGTACAATTTTGCATAATTTAGTGACCAGCAATGATGATTGTGTGTGCAGCAGCGGAGTCTTTTGGTCCTTGCTGCTAAGAAATTGTTGAGCTTTTTGGCCAAAAGGTATTTAAATGTCTAAGATTTCTGAAAAGCTTTAGGTGATTAGGACTTGAATTTAATTGAATTTGGAACTTCAGCAGCGTCATAGTAAGTCTAGAGGCTTGTTAATGCCTCAAACTATTTAATACTTATATATTAGAAGAAAATATATTTGAAAGGAAAACACTAAGAATGGATTTCCTACGACCAATACAATTTTGGTTCAAAAATCAAATGATAATTGCAAACTGCCATGGCAATGATTCATCCCATTCCCTCTCTCATTTCAGTGCGGGAAAATGGCTTGAAAATATGAAATGCTTTTCGCATTTTCCCCTTAGGAGAGCGACCAAAATGGTAATTAAACTGCTGGCCGAAAAGTGTCGGTTTCGGCCGGGATTCCATGGCATATTCGGGGCATTTCGGGTATGAGCGATTCAACTGACCATCAAATTTATATTGCGGCCGTCCGGGGAAACATTTTTGAGTGGCTTCAATATGGTTTTTGGCAAAACGCACACACACACACAACCGTCGGACAGACAAAATGGCAATTCGCTTTTTGGCCATCATCGATGCATGCGTTTTCAATTACTTTTGCGTTCAAATTGTTGATGAAATATGTGTAATACTCGCTCTCTCGTTCAATGCCTAGACAAGTTTACCACTCTTACACAACTTTTAACCATTTTCCTCAATTTATTTGTAATTTTCCGGTTTTCCAATTCAAAATTGTAAATTCAATTCGTAAAAATCTGATTTGGACCTGCCGCAATGGGAAAAGTTTTCTAATTAATAGAAACACTTGCGAATAAAATGTGGGAAAAATTGCTGTAGAAAATAAATAAAAGTTGCCCAACTTTTACCACGGGCTATTCTCATTAAGGGCTCAATTTTTACATCCCTCAATTATTACCCTTGGCTATCTATCAATTATTTTACCATTTTTCCGCGCAGAAATCAATTAAACTTTTGCTGCAAATTTTCCCCAGACTTTGTTGCATTTTTACTCTTTTTTTTGTGCAGTTGCGTGCAATTAATGAATTTTTAATAGCCGCACTTTGGTTAATGTAAAAAGTTTCCCCACTAATGCCGCAGGGAAAAAAGTGGGGCTTAGGCTACTTGTTGTAATTATGATTGTAGTTGCAAAAAGTTAGTTGGCTATGTAAATCTTTTGAGATTCTTTTTCATGGCGAACAGCTTCAGGGAATTGTAAATAAAATATAAAGTGGGTACAGGTAAAAATGAAGTCTGCTAAAGGGTTGTAAATAAAAAGATGTAACTAATGTTGAGTTACAAAATTATTTAAAATAATGTCTATGTTAGCTTTTAACTATCTCAGTTTAAACTATCATAAATCTTTATCCTTGACCAATAACTCATAAATTCTAAACTCTATCTGGCTACGATTTTTCCTCCAGTCGCTCTCGCTTTTAAAATCACATAATGGCCCTAATCCGCTGACCCAATCTCATCACTGATTAGATGACCAGCCACAAGAGTAAGTTCGAGGAGAGGACGGCTTCGACGCCTTTGGAACGCAGTAATTCCAAAACCACCGAAGCACACACATTTCAATTACACACACAAACTTGGCTGCTGCCTCCGATTGTGTGTGTGTGGGTGGGTGAGATTCCTAGTCCTTGTCGGAGTCGCCTCCTGACAAACTCGATTGTATGCAATTTAGGTTAAAATGATTTCGAATCAGCTGAAAACCACTGGCCAGAGACAGTCGTCGGAGGTCTGTCGAAGGCCTGTCGAAGCCCCGACCAGTGGGGAAATGGCCCAAAGGGTTGTACGCCCCAGTGGGTGCCTTGGGGTGGGCGTGGCCCGAGTGCAGACTTGTGTCACGTTCAAGAACTCTAAACAGGGGGAAAATTAGTTTGATGCCCTGCCCGAGCACACGCACAGGCACACAGAGGACACTTGAGGGAGGACATGGGGCAAATGTCAACAGCAGTCGAGCCGAAAGTGAAATCAAAGCCAGCTTTTGAATAGCCCCTGTCCACCAGCCCCCCGTTCTAACTAACGCCCCCCAATCGAGTGAAAGTGCAGACCGAAGCTTAGTTGCTGTCATTCTCCAAGTGAAATGCCATTCAATTGACCTGCTTGATGGGAATGGTGTCCGGACTCAGGACTAAGGAGATGTGTGCGGGAGTTTAGCTATTTTGTTAGCACGCATTTACCACACTGGACGAAAGTTGCATCTTAAAGGTATTTTCAGAGGTTTACTTTCAAGGAAATTTAGGAGAAGTTTTACAGCGAAATAATTATTCTAGTAAAGATATAATAATATAATATAAGAACATAAATATTTATTAAATTGTGGAGACATTCTCTAGAGAAATATTTATTCTAGCGAATAAATAATAATATAATGGGAGAACAAAAATAATTAATAAAAAAATATATATCTCATATAAATTAAATATAAAATAGAATATTAATAAGCAATATCGATATTTGTATTAATATTTAAAGCAAAGGGGTATATATGTATAAACATTTTGATACACGTACGATAGAAAAATATTATATTTTGGCAAAAAAAAACTATATATGGAATACAATGTTTTTGACAATTCATCACATCGAATATTTCCCTTAAAATACTTTTATACAAGTATAGATTTTCTTTCACTGCAATCACACGCACATGCTATCGTTTTCCCCCAATCACATCTTAGCTCTACGACAGAAAAAAAAAGTTTAACAAATGATGGACGTGCTGAACCCCTTCGCAAAGTGCACATATCGCTCTGGATTGAGCTTTGGAAAAACGAAAACGAAATTAGTTTAACGTCTGAGCCCACAGCTAACCGTGCTTGCTGCTCCCCAACCCGTTTTGGGGGGCGGCTGTCTGTCTGCTTGCTATCAATTCTAATTACAAATGTCAACAATGATTTTTCGACCATCCCCTTGATGTGCGATGACGTTGGCTTCGAAAGTGTGGGGGGCATGGGGCATGGTATCCCGTATTTTGGGAGGCTTGGACCGGGGCAGTGGGTGCCTTGATTAATGTGACGCGTTGCAACAACAGCTGGGGCCACACACGGGTCTCGTTTCACGGTTGTCTCGATTCCATTGGCCACTCTAGGGGTCTGAATACACTAGAAGAGTGTTTTTTTAATAAAGAATTTTATAACGTTTAAGAAAGGTACTTCAAAGAATGAAATAGCTTATCTTTTAATATTTGATTATTTAAATTAATTTGAATTCTTGTTTTAAAAGATTTTATCTTTCTTAATAAATGACTAAATTATTTTAATATAATTAACATAAGAAGGAATTGTAAATCAACCATTAAGTATGAAATAATTTATCTAATTATATATATATTTTTTTTGTATTCAGTTTTGTATGCTACTTTTCCATTTTTATACAATTTTCTCAACTTTATTAATGGTTCTGGCATATTTAAATAATAGAAGTAATAATATTTTACTCAGAATGGATGAATTTTAAACTGCTCAAGGAAAGAGCTCAAAAGTTTGTAATATATATTTTATTAGGTAAATATTATTTATTGAAATTATCTCTTACCCAACGATAAGATATCATTTAATATTGATTTTAAAAGTAATAAACCCCTAACATTTTGTGACAATTAATAAATTATTAACTTAGTCAATTAGGTTATTTTATATATTAATAAATAAGTTTCTGCAAGTGCATCTATCTGACTGTAGCGGATGCGCTGCCTATTAGAGGATGCGGTGTAGTTCTAGTTATCTGCATGGTTATTTTCCCTTGTCTACAATTGATTGGCAGTCGCGTTGAGTGACGACTCCGCCATGAGTCTGGGCAAAAGTCGGGAGAGAGCGCAGCCAGATGAAAGGGTTGTGACAGATTCGAGTTATACGGCAATATGGAGGCCTCCGTGGACCTGACGGCGAAGCCAATGATTAAACAGTGGACGGGGGATGTTAATGACTCGAACGAAGATAACAAATGCGATTTAGGGGATAGCTCAGTGCAAATTTAGTGGCGGATGGATACGAAACAAATTGTCTGGAATATATAGGCAGGCAGTTGTATGGGTTTTCAAGCTATGAAGATAGCCTTTAAAATAGAAATAAAAATATGAGCTTATTATTATTTAATTATTTTAAATTTTTCAAAATTCCTTCAAAGCAAACTAATGAATCGCCACCAAATAAACCCAAAGCTTTTCTCAATTCTCTTGAGAATTTCCTTTCAGCTCCTTTCCAAACACAATACAACTTCATTAACCAAGCAAATAAACAAATAACTAAATGAACGAATATCTCAACAACCCCATTTCTCGGGCAAGGCCTTAATAAGAGTGCCATAAAATCAAGATTTGCATGACAAACAAATTTACGTGCTCGCCGGCTGGCAATAAGGAAGTTGGCGAAAGAACCGCTAACCAAAACAAAACGAAATAAATATAAAATCAAATTTAATTCAATTAATTTTGGGTCGCTAGGTCAGGGCGTCGCCACCCACACACCCGAATACCCACAAATTTCACGGCCCGCCTCCAAACTTGGCCTATAAGTCAAGTCAGGTGCTGCGTTCATTTTTCATTTCTCTCTCCACTTCATTTGCATTTTTGCCAAAACGAAAACAAAACAAAGTAAAAAACAAAAAAAATAGGTGAGTTGAGCCTAAGCGAAACAGAAATAAAGAACACTTTGATTGTAACTGCGGGGAGGACACTGTAGGAAAATACTAGGTATTTAATATATAAAACCCAGCTAACAGAGATTATATTAAATAATAATGTTATTGTAAAATTAGAGGCTCAGTTTGAGAATCAAAAATATTTATAAATAAAGCTTTAAAGATAGCAAAACTTTGTAAAATATTTAAAATATTCAATTTTGTGGACTAACAATAGTTACGAGTTCAATTACTGAAAGGGATAGCACTGCAAAATAATATACGTGACTCCCTTAACAAATCTCTTAAAATATTTTCTAAACTTCATGGAGCATAATAATCAATGACCCCCTAATTTCTCCAAGTGTTTTCCATCTCTCTTGCTCACTCCTTTGGGATCGACACTCTCTCCCGGTTTGCCAAATGTGACAATCGTGTCACGTACTCAATGTTCTGGAAGATTGAACGTTACGTTTGTCGCGTTTAAAATGAGTTTTTTTCAACTGAATTTGATTTTGATTGTTTGGTCCCGGACACGAAACACTCCTCCTTCCCATCCGGTTTTCCCCTTTGGAAATCCCAGCCCTGTCATATCGACGCCACATGCAACAAATTATTTTGCAGAGCAACAAGAGCAGCAAAAATGAAATTGCCAAAAAGTAAAATTGTTTAATTTTAGGCTTTTGTCTGCCTTTTGGAAAGGCCTTCATTATTTCGCTTGGATCAAGAATCATTTTTGCAGGCGTATATGTACGTGCAGAAAATTTGTAAAGAAAGAAAGGAAAAATTGGAAAATACGTTCAGCTTTTTGAGTTCTGGTCTTGATTTGTAAACGGTTTCTGCTCTGTGGCAGGTGCAACTGTTAATGATTTGTGTGTCTGGCTCTAGGGATCTGGCCTGAATGAATTTGAGCCACGTTTTCAAGGCTTTCACTTTAAATTCCAGGCAAGAAATTGCAATTCTGAATAGAATGCATTAAGCTGCAACAGGGTTCCAGATTTGAGCTTTAATTGGTGGGAAAATGTGTAACATTTACTGCTCGTTATATTTGAATTTTATAAAATAAACCTCTTTATGTTTTTCTTCTTCCCTTATTCTTAGACTTGATTAAATACCTCCCAATACTCTTAGTGTAATCCATTTGTAGCCTTTCGAAGCCTTCCAATTAAGTGAAATAAATCCCCAAGGACTACACTTCACCGCACCGCATTCCTGGCCACCTGCCAAATGATTCCTCAGCTCCTTGAGCTCTCTGCCAGATATGCAAAATTTTCATAAATGCCACAACCAGCCGGGCTTGTGGGTGAGGCTTTGAACATGATTTACGATTACTAAACTACTTAATGTTAATCAATTGTGCAGCAGACTCATAACGATGACGATGGCTGCAATTTGTTGGCCAGATAATTGCAGCAGACACTTTGTGCAATCATTGTATATGTTGCATGGTGACAATGTTGCATGCAAATCCAAATCAATTCGTTGGCGATGCCACTGGAGTCACTCCCCTATCCGGATTTCGCCAAATTTTTGGGTTGGCAGCAAAAACCGCAAATTGCCATTAACGAAAATCTAATCATAACCGGAAATTAATTTGACAGGAATCTCATTAAATTTACAGCCCCAGCAGAAGGACATATGGCAGCAGCTGTCGACGGGTCCTGGATTCGGAATATCCACGTACCCGTACCCGTACCCGTACCCCTACCCCATGCCAAAACCTAATTCTCCATCCGCAAATCCCCTTTTGCCAAAATCGTTTAAAGCTGCATTGCGTTGACATTGCAACTGCCAGCTGAGTATTTGAGTAATGAACGGGATTTCATTATAATATACAATTATTCCTGCTCGTAGTAAAATCAAATATAGAGACAGGATTTGGCGTTTACACGAGGGTTAATTATGTGAATTATTCTTATAAAAAATCACAATAAATAGGGGCTAGCACAGAAGTCGCTGGAGATTTGAAAACAAACAAAAGAGAGTCTAAAAAAAAAATTAAGAAAAAAACATTTTAATTGTTTAGAACCAAAAATCGGTTAAACTATCTTGGTTTATCTAAGGTGTATATCTTTTAATATACTTTTAGACTGCATTTAAAATTTAATTTTTAAATTCGAAATCTGGAAATCTAAATTTAAATCTGATAAATAAAATACCACATTTAAATTTTAAAATTTTAAACAATAAGAATATCATTTTCTGAAACTATGTTTAATCTTTACAGAATATTTTTAAACTCTGCTCGGTCCTACATCTTTATTAATTGCCTTCAAAGCAATTAAACAATAAATAATGGAGAAAGTGTCTCAAGCTGATTAAGAGTTCAATGCAATTAAGAAATATATATTACTTATAATTTTATATGCATTACACATTATTGACTCAATACAAGGTATAGGAATATTTCTGAGGAATATTCGTCAGCAATGATTAATTTGCTGTGGGTCATTACTCTGTAATATTATAAGATTTAATACTCATAATTAAGTATAGTAATTATATTCCTAGTGACTTATATTACCTGGACTTTAAACGAGTTGTTTGTTGACTCGACTAAGTTTATGTGATAGCTAAGCTACTATAAACTTATAAGCTTAAGCAAAAATATTTTTGTTTATTTTTAAGTAAATAAATAATAAACATTTTAAAATCCTGTTGTTTCCTTAGAAGATATCGAAAAAAAAAAACTGATTATAGTTGAGTTCCGGTTAATTAACATGGACACCACTCCGCATAATCACCATGCTCGTGGCGTTCGTGTGATTATTCGGTGTTAATTCCCCCAGTTTGTGCTGACTATGAGCAACTGCCTCGTCTGGATATGCTCCTCTCCGCCCCTCCCTCGACTCCGACACGACTGCCTTCTGTAATTTATTTCTGATTTCGGGTTTGCGCCATGCGTGGCTGAGCATTAGAGGCGCTTGCACATTTTGCCAGCACATAAATTAACATAAAGAGGCGTCGCACAAGGGGGTGGGTGTGCGAGATCTTCACTCTCGTAACACCAGGGGGGTACACACCTCCGGGGAGGAACCATGCAGCGATTACGTGACATTGAACCGGAGCCAAGTTGGTTTTGGAGCTGAGCTACTGCAGTACTACTTCTCAATCACAGACAAACTAGTCTGAGTCACCGTCTAATTTGGCAGGGGATCAGCTGGTGTCTTGCTGGCTGGCTAATCCCTTCGTGACATTCGACAATTGCGATTCGAAGCAGAGAGTCCAGAGTCTAGTCTTTAGTTTCTATACTAACACCACAACTTTATTGTCTCGCAATTCATTGTTGATTAGGCAAAAACACTAAAGAATAAATTGCTTTGTTAATTATTTAGTATTCTTTAATAGTCGCCGTATGACTCAGTCACCAAGTCACTGGCTTTCGCACTTCAATTGGAAAATATTAAAATAGGTATTAAAGTTTATAATTTTATATATAAATGGGTACAAAATATATTAATTACGACTTATGAATCATAAGTTATGATGTATAATTAGTACATAACATATAAAACGTTTTTAAACCCACACCCTTTATCAATACCATTAAATTAAATAAAAATATTATTAAGAAACAATAACAAAAATAACCTTTTTTTAAGAAGTTAAGCTCTGAAATCCCAACAAAAGTTCTGACAAAAAAACACTTCTCCATTACTGATTTTTCTCTCACTGAATTCGCAGTCACGTTACAATAACAAATTTTTTGTTTAGATTTGTGTAGATTTCAGTGGAAAGCAATTAATCATTTGGCTGAAAGTCAAACAGATGTTGCAATAAAAAAAAGCAAAACAACTTAGAACACGGTTTAGCTGTCGTGTAACAATGTTCAATCTATTGAAATGTTTAGATGGCTTAAACAAAATAAATAAATTACACCATATACCGCCTTGTAAATAAAGTTTTAGAATTTCAATAAAGCTATTTACACTTTATTGTTTGACCACATAACATTATTATTAAAGCCTTTGCCTTTTATGCCCTTTAGAAAATGCCTTAAGCCCCAAGGTGTCTTTTGAATTGTGTAAGAATAAATAAATGTTTTGGATTAAATATGGGCAAGGTGTCGAAAAGGCAAGAAAAACACTTGAAATAGTCAACCAATTAAAGTTTATAGCTCAAATTCCAAACAAAAAAACAATTCATGTTAAGCATTTTCAGCTCACATTTACGAATCGTCCGTACAAAGTTTAATTTGCTTGTTGTTTTCCCCTATACGAAACCGAGTATTAAAACTATTCAAATGAAGTCAGTTTAAGTCGAAAGACCAAATGTTGTGTATTTTATTTAGTTAGCAAAGTGTTTTGTATTTAAACGATATGTCTATTTAATTGACTTTCGGTTTTAAGGATTAATTTAAATAAGCCCTGTCTGAAGTGGGAATTAAACCAACGGAAAACAAGATAAAGACTAGGTAAAAATTAGTTTAAACTATTTTTATTTAAAGAGCTTAGTTCGAATTAATTGAATTTCATTTAATTATTTTTTGACCACAATCAACTGCAAGATCCAATCTTATTTTTTATTTAATTAGAATATAATATTATATAATACAATTATTTGTTGTATTAGGTCGCCATATTGGACTGCCAATTAATTGCCACTTTCGCTGTTTTGTCAACAATTTTCCATAATCAGCTTAGGCCCCAAATAAATGAACTCACAATATTTCCACTTCATAGCAAATGCCAGTGATTTCGGGGCTTCCCCCTTTCATCCCTCCATAAAATGCTAATTATCTGGCCATTCATCAAATAATGCCATGAAAATATTTGTAAAGGCCCAAAAAATTAACTGCAATTTGCATAAATAAATATCCCTCTAAATTAAGCAAATTGCCGGGCAATTCAGCAGCAACAACTACTAACCGCCAACAATAAAAATAATAATTTACCAATAATATAATAATAATTGTTTTGAGTTTTATTACTCCACATACGAACGAACAGAAAATAAAAAATAAAAAAACAGTGATTTATGTGCGGACATGCAATTGCAATTTGTTTTCGTGCCGAGAGAGACGTTCCCTGGAAAAAGGCCTTAAACGCGAATTATGGCCATAATTAACCCAATTCTTTTGGCCATGGGACACTGACATGGTCTGTTCTCGTAAAAACCAAATTAAGAAAAATACAAAAAAAAAGAAAGCAGCCAAGCAAAGAAAAATGCTCAAGAATATCACTTGCAATCGGGCCGAGAAATGACGAGGAGAGAAAATGCCAGAACTTGAGTGCATGAGACCTACACTTGAGTTCATTCAACCAACTGGGCTTTGAGTTGGTTCAAAAGCCGCAAATACAACTAGGAACTTAATATTAATATTATTAAACAAATATTATATTTGTGTGCGTCAAAGATGCAGCAACAGATTCCCTTAATATTCAAATAAATCAAGTATTTCTACATTCCTTAGTAATTAATTCCTTAAAAATTTGTATTCAAGTATTAATCTGCATTCAAACAATGAAATATTTGAAATTAGAATTTGAAATTATAATTATAATTATAATTATAGATCTACAAAAGAAAACATTTTTTTTTTAATATATTCTTGTTTAGTTTCTATAAATATTTTTCTTGTGCGTTTGTTTAATAAATGCTCGATCACTCTTTGTTTTTATTTATCGCCATATTGATTTAACTTCTCAGCCCTAATAAGTTACGTAACGTAAAGCAAACCCCATTTTCCTATTTTCCCTCTATCAAATATTTCAATGTAAATTTAGGACACTCACTCTAAAGATAAATCTCAAGAAACCTTTGCCGAAAAATACCAAAACTTACGAGAGTTGCATAAAATTTTCATATTCCTGGCAAATGATTTCGACTGCAGCGGATTTGACAACTTCAAGTGGCTGTGGCAGCTGCCACGCCCCCCGCCCACAGCTGCCCATCAGTTGCAATTCACTGGCAGCGCAGCTTCTTCAGCAATTTATGCATTCAAGTGGCAGCCAAAGGCAGCGAACAGCAAAACGCTGATGATGACAATAAGGACGCCGTAGCTGACGCCGCTCCTGGATCTCACAGATACACTGAATCTCAGATGCAGCGGAACGCAGACTCTCAGATATTTTGCCATTTGTAGTTACTTGTGTATCTGTAGGATACATTTGGCTGATTGTCAAGTGTCTCGCTTTGTTATCTACCAGGCAGCCATCATTATGCAGCAAGGAGAGGTAACTTTAAAATTTAAAACAGCTTCTATTCGAAGTTCAAATATATAATATAAGCCTTTAACTTTGTTTATATTTATTATATGTTTTCTAATCAAAATACTTCTAGCTGATTTTTTGTTATCAATAAACTTGGATTTACACGGAAATATTCCTTCGGATGATACCGGACTTTACCAGATCAGAAAATATATACATATACATAAAAAGTAAACAGAAGAGAATGTTCTCGGACTTCCCCATGTCTTATCAAGCCTCCATTGTCTGTAAAGTCAAAAGGTCGCCGCCGCTTTCTTATGAATATTTTCATGCTAATTAATGGACAGCACTAAAGCTTGAATTATTATAAACTTTATAACTCACCTGGCAGGGTAAAGACTCCACTAAGGGCCAAAGTGATCACCAGCACACCAAACAACAGCTTCATTTTGATGTGTATTATATTTTCACACACTTAAGCGATTTTTAAATGTTTATTTATTATTGGTTTTTATTTTTGTCAATATTAAATTGTTGATTTAGGTGTGTTTTTAGTGTAAATGTCGGCTAACTAGATTCGAGATTCTGTTCTGTGTGGAAAGGCAAACAATCGTCAAATGCGCTTAAATGATTTGAGGAAGCGGTAAATAAGCGGCGAACGAGACCCGGCTATGGAATCAGAAAGAGAGAGGGCGATGGGAGAGAAAGGGAGGGTACGAGTGGGGTGAAAAGAGAGGGAGTGAGTGAGTAAATGAGTGACTGGCGAGGGCCCCAGTGAGTGACACTCTCGCTCTCTCAATTAGTCGCTGGGCTTAAAAAAGAATACTGTGAAAATGACCAGCAAATAGCTGTGGGAAGAACGCGGCTGATGCAATATTTCGGGACACCACTGTGTGGGCCTGCAGCGTATGAGTAATATTTTGTGTACCCTTCTACTACTTTTTAAGCCAGAAAAGCAATTTATTAAAGCACTTTCTATTAAATCAAGATAATATTAATAACACGGCTACTTTCCAGCTATCAGTTCGTAAATAAAATATTTTAATATATTTTTTTTTTAAATCTACAACGTTTTTATATACGTAAACTAACATTTTATAATGATAGTTGTTTAAAGACCAAAAGAAACGCCTTTAAAAATAACAAAATATTGAATTGGTAGCGATGATATACGAACTTAATTTCTCCAACACTTTATTATATTAAATTAAATAATTTATTAAAGTATATTAAATCAAATATACATTTATTTTATTTAAAAAGGGTATTCCAACTTCTGTTTGCTCTCAGCTACCTGCATTTTATATATATATTGTCGGTCTGATCAATTTACTTAGGTTAATCAGTTTGTGTCTACGCTTCGTTAGCTGCACGCTGGTTTCTCTGTTTTCCATTTACATTTATTTTTACTTATACCTCTATACGTGTCCCTGTCACAGTTGCTGAATGTTTTTCTATTCTCCGCTTTATGGGCCATTCGTAATTTTCAATTCCACATCGGTTGCATTGAGTGGAATTATGTCAATTCGACGAATAGTTAAATCACCTGTTGATCGCACACACGGACTCGGTGTAGAGTTCAAGGTGGCGGCCGATTGTGTAAACAAACTGAACTCACTTGATTTGCCTATTACCCTTTCAGGAAATTTCTAAAAAAAATGGAAATTGAATAGCATTCTAGACGGAGCTTACAAGTTAAGCGAGGAGAGGCTTCTTCTCTGTAATTAAATAGTTATGATAAAGTGCCTCCTTTTAATTCCACCCATAAATCAGTCACGCCTTGATTGAGTCGAGTTCAATCACGACTTGGCTTAATGTTAATTGTTAACTAGTAAACTTCAAGTAGGCCCTTTGAATCGAATTCTGATTAACTACCCCATCGAATTTTTGTTTAGTTAACTAACTAATTAATTCGAATTTTTATTAACTTTTCAAGCTAGTTAGTTTGTTTCTCCTATTATTATTATTATTATTAATTGAATTTGTCATTAAAAAATATCTGTTTAGTTTTAAATGTTAATTACACAACTTTCTGTATAACATTTTTTGTGCATAACGTATGTAAAATTCGTTGCCTTTTCACACAGATTTCCCAAAACAATTGTTTTTTTTATTAAACTTTTCCTTCAAAAGTTATACACTTTTTGAATATGTTCCATTTTGTTAACATTTGTTCTCAAGGTCATAAAAATTGGCAATATTTAACGCACTATTTTTATAGCCCGAGAAATTTAGAAATCATTTGTTTATGCTTGGGCCAGCATAAAAGTGAGCACAAGTAAATATATTTCGCAAAAATGAAAACAGATGGGCGAGAAAATCGAGGGAGCCCGAAAAAGCATTTGAATTGTTTGTTTATAAACAATTTTGTCAGCGTCAAAACGGAAATCGCTCATGCACACACACAATCAGATCTTCTTTTTTGTTTCATTCACATACCGACACACACGCGAATTTGCATAAAATTTGGTTGTCAGACAGTTATTTTTGTAGCTTAATAATACCGCTTGGGAGGAAGATCAAATGCGATCCGCACTGAATCCGCGATCTTTGACGTGCGTTGGCTTTTGTGAGAAATTTCGGACTAAACGGCTGCGTACGAATTTGGCTTCATTTATACCCACGCAAGTTTTCGACACAAAGAAGAGCAACAGAGAAGAGGCAGAGAGCGAAAGAAAGATGGTCAAGGAGAGCAGAAGAATCAGAGAGAAGAATTGATTTTCAAAATATATATAATATTTCGAGATTATTTTTTTAAGAAATCGATTGATAGAATTTTGTTGTATTTATTGAAGATATTATCTCATTTGTGAAAAAATAATATCTTCATTAAAGATTATGAATTTGTAGTAATACAACATAAAGCCACATATGTAGCATTTTTAAATCTCATGAAACAGTGTCTAAGAGTATGCATTGATATTATATCAATGATATATTTAAAGCTGACATTTTTGTTATCATTTATCATAGTTTTGTATTGTCTTTATTCTTTATATTTTCAATTAAATATTGTTATTAATTCTGAACAAAAAAACTAGGTTGATAATTTGTTTTTCTTCTCTATTCATTCATAAATTTTCAGAGTATTTAAAGTGGCATAAACTAACTCATAAAAAGCCCCCTTTTCATTGGGCAAAAGTGAATGTCGCTTCTGTGGGCCATCGCCATCCCTTGACCAAAACAATTCGAGGTGCAGGAAAATCAGAAATTCAAAGCGGCGTAAGCCCCTGTGAAGAATGAGACGGATGCGGAGAATCAGAAAGAGGCGGCTGTATATTGACAACGCAGCGACAAGGAACGCACGCCAAGCTACGTTCTTGGATTGACAATGAGTACCATTCACCTGGCTCCCAGCAGGCCCTCGGATCCCGGTTTCCCTTACACATATATAGTATGTAGTAGTTCTCGCCCAGATCGGAATCTCGACAGCTGTTGGAATCTTCTGCTGTAGCCTCTGCCTTGTTTTCTACAACTTGTAATTCTTGCCAGCGTCCCGCGAACCGGATTCTCGTTTAACTGCACTTTCGTTGGTTTTATTCGGACGGGACTGCTATTTTTATATTACTAAATACAGGTTTGATTGCACTATGCCTTTAAGTGGGAAAAGACTACTTAAAATTAATTGCCATTTTCGGTTAATTGTTGACACAACATTCTTGCGGTCGGAGCTGCGGCTTCAAAATAAAAATTCCCCAAAAGCGCGATTTGGTTGTCAAGGCTGTACATGGAGCAGAAATTAACTCAGTTTGGCTTTAATTTAAGAGAACATTTATTTTTACAGATTCCCACTATAAACCCTTCTTTTTCTAGGAACGAATCGTTATTATTGACTTTGAATTAGTTTCAAAATACATTTATTTTATTTTCCTAATGTCTAATTAATTATTCAGAAATTTCATCATTTACATTTTCTTTCCTTTGATTTTTTCTGATTTCTCTATCGTGTACCTCTCAGTTTGTCATGGATCTTTTCCGATTTAAATATAGCAGAATGTCATGGCAGGCAACCGCCCACAAAATATGACAAAACAAAAGTCTCTTGACCTTGACACTGTTGGGGGAAAGGGGGTAGTATTTTCTTGGGGCTTGCATAATTTTAATTATTATTAAATTATATTCCACACATCGAGTAAGAAATACAATGATTATATTATCAATTTGAAACTTCTAAAGGAATATGCCTTTAGAATTTTTAAGAAAGAAAATGCTTAAACTAATATAGAAATCATAAATCCAATTAAATAAACATTTAAAAGTAATTTTCTAATTCCGACATACAAATGTATGTATACTACATACACATTTGTAGAATTAAATGTAGAATTTTTCCAAAGAACAAGGCGCCCTCTATGTTTTGCAGAACAGCTCTGTTAACAGAACAGAACAGTTTTGTTAACAGCGCTGTTAATGTTAAGCAGTGTTGCCAGTCTAATTGTTTTTCATATAAAAATTTAACAATTTAATTTAACAATAATAATGAACTATAACAAATTTTACTATTTATAATAGTGATAATGAGTGAATACAAATGAATTATTACAAATTATATTACATATGTGTAATTATCAATAATAATGAATTTTAACAAATTTTACTATTTATAATAGTGATAAATGAATACAAATAAATTTTAACAAATTATATTACTTATAATAATGATACAGAATGAATAATAAGGAATATGAAATAACAAGTAATGAATACTGAATATGAAATAAAAAAGTCATTAATGATGAAGCCTTTATGCATCAAAAAAAGGCACCATTTCTGAAAAAGAAATATAAAAGAATATTAATATAAGATTAAAAATAACAATAACATTTTATTACCTTCCGCATCGAATAGCTCTTCTGTTTGCAATAAAACGGAGTGAGCATTAACCTTATAATTCCACTTGCCCCTGATTTTATGGGCACTATATAAATGGTTCTTTAGACGTTTTTGGGTATAGCCCTTAAAAGGGCAATAAGCGCATTTAAACTTTCCAGGGGATACCACTCTAAAAAATACGCTCCATTTCTCTACCTCCAGGGTGGTGTGGAAAGAGAAATTTTTTAGCTTTCATGGGCATTTGTTTGAATTTTGTTGTTCTTATATTCCAGATGTATATCAGCCCGAATCATGCATATGCATATCTCATGATGAAATCATAATCATAATTAAAAAAAAAAGTTAAACAAAAAATTTAACACTGAAAAAAAAAATTTATTCTTAAAAAAAATTATGGGGCCACGCCCATTTTTCTTAAAATATCTGCCTTTTGCAATGATAAACAATATTCAAAAAACAGAACTTAAATAAGTTGCTTCGTTCTCAAGTTATTAATTTATGCCACAAAAAGTGGTCGTTGGCCCCATAGTGCGTTGCCTTGACAACACTTTTCAGTTGGTTTTCCTGTCAAAGAAGGAATAACAGAAAATAAGGAATAATAATCAAAACAAAAGCCACAATGTTTCGCCGTGGAAAATTATCGTTTTTAAATACCAAGGACGATCGCATTAAAATCATAAATGAACGCATAACGCTAACCGAACGTCATCTCATGGAAATGTGTTCAGCCTTCGCTTTGGTGACAAGGAAAATGGCCAAGTAGGGATATATACAAATATATATATATAAACTGATGTAAATTCACTTTCAAGATATCGCGACTCCTTCGATGAGCTGGCAAAGGGCGTCAAAAGCTATGCCGACGAAGAGGAAATCAATGAAAGTCTGTGTCAGGGACTCAAGAGCTTCACAAATGCTGTGACCATAATGAGCGATTACATGGACATTAATGTCCATCGGCTGGAGCATAAGGTCCTTAAAATTAGAGGAAAATATTTATAGTTTAAGTAATACAATTTATATAATTTTCCTTCTTAGATTGTCAATGAGTTGGCCCAATTCGAGCATCTGTGTAAATCCACGCGGGACAATCTACGCCTGGCCGTCATAGCCAGGGATAAGGAAGTGCTCCGCCAACGCCAGATGTTAGAGCTGAAGTCCAAATTTTCCGCTAACAATGTAGGTCCAAAGAAAAACCGGAATTTTAATATTAAATCAGTCATTCCTCCCGCAGAGTGCCGCCGATTCGGAGCTTTTTAAGGCCAAAATGGAGGTGCAGCGCACCAACAAGGAGATCGACGATATCATCGGAAACTTTGAACAGCGCAAGTTGGGCGACCTAAAGAGGATCCTCAGCGACTTTATTCTCATATCCATGAAGCAGCACACCAAGGCGCTGGAGGTCCTTAGTGCCAGTTACTACGACATCGGAAGCATCGATGAGCGCGACGACTTCATGGAGTTCCAGAAGCTGATGAAGACCAAGGAGGAGCCAACGGCCCGCAAGGCGGCCCTGAAGAAGGGTCTGCGCTCACAGTCGATGGATAGCCTGGAGCACGGGCACTTAGTCAGTCCACTGAAAAGGCGCCAGAAATTGTCCAGGAGTAGCAAGAATCTGGCAGGAGCTGGAATCAATCATGGGGCTAGGACCGAGCCAGAGGAGGAGAGCGACGAGCAGGATGATGAGGAAGATGACGACGAGGTATAAGTAATTATTTTGATAAATTATAATTATTTCCTTATCTTTTTGTTGTTCATCAGGACTCCGAACAGAGTGCCGAGGAAGAGGACGAAGAAGAGTCCGGAACAGCCACCGATGACGAAAGAGAGACCACCACCCAGCCGACCTCGCAGGTGACGCCCCGCGAAAATGTGTTCGGGGCCAAGACAAGGGCTGCTGCCGGCACAGCCTCGACCAGCACCAGTGGCAGTGCTTCTATGAAACCGGCCAGGCAGACGGTGAAGCATCCCTTCAAAGCGGTGGCCTCCACGCATGTAAGGCTGCAAAAGCAGTTCCATGTGCCCCAGCACTAGCACTGCAACACTGAACTTGGGACGCTCAATAAACTAAATATAGCTTAACTTTATCACATCACAGTATTGCCGACTATCCGAGTCATACATAACATGTCAAAACTATTTACATAGCTGTTTGCTGAACTGAATTATAAATTTAATGAGAAAACAATTATAGTTTTGCTTTCAAGTATACAGTAGGGGCAAAGATTTAGCAGTAAAGATAAAATGTTAATGTTATCTTATTGACTTTTGCTGTATGCCAAAAGACATCTAATTATACTTTTAAAAACCAAATCCTGAGCTTGCTTAAATTATAATCAATTTAAGTAATACGGATAACAGAATTCACCATAATATTTCACCCCCTTTTTTCTAACAACATGTATTATCTCTCAGTTTAAGCTTTCATTAAAGCCTTTTTGAATAGTTGTATACATCAAATCGTGCTTAAAATTTGCTTAAATCAGATATATTGACTAATTTAATTCGCATTTTCTTTGCTGCTAGATAAATAGATTTATTTATCCTACAGCTTAAAGACAACGCTGATTTGCATACCCCCTTTAATGGTCACGCCTCACGAATTGCATTATTTGGCCCAAATAACAAGAATAAATATATGCATAGCAAAACTAATCATGCGGAAATGACAATATTCTTCCCCGTTTTCTCTTCCTTCTCCCAAAAAACCCCTTCTCTGCAGGTGGGAAGGCGGAAATCGGGAACCCGTCGCCAGGTAACCGTTGTTGAATCGAAGTCCTCGAAGCCGACCTCAAACCACCAAAACTAGGTACTTTTACAATTCTCAATTTGTTATTTTAATACAATTTATAAATAGAAACTAAAGCGGCAATAACTTTAAATTATTGGCCCTTTTGCTCACAAAGGAATTACGTTACTTACAAATTATGATGATCCCCTCTCTGGGAGGAGGAAACTTAAAACTACGCAATAAACGTATGAGCAAATGTGTGTTTATGGAGCAACCGGGTGCTGGGGGAGATTAAATGAACGTGAGAGCCTGGAATTGTAAAATTGATTCGTGGGATTCGTGTGGGTGAAAGGGTGCCGAAGATGTTTTCGATGTTCACTAAGGGAGGATTTGCATGCAATGCCCAGTGGCTACTGGGCGTGGCCGGATAAGGGCTTTGCCGGCCCCACCATCTACGGGTCTCATTTCTCCGGGCCCTGTCCCTCGATTCCGGCCTGATTCATCAGATCCGCGATGCTCTTTTCCAAATCATCGATGCGGTTCCCCATATCATCGATGCGCGTTATTATCTGGTCCGACATCGTCTGGAACTTGTCCTGCACGTTCTGCAACAGATTTTGTACCTGATAACAGGCGGTTTACTGGGTGCTCTCATTACTGCCTCTACTTTTGGGTGGGTTTCCGCATCCGCATCCGTTTCCGGAATCTAGCTCGGATCGGGATTACTCACATAAATGGTCAGCTCCTGCATATTTTTAGGATCGGCGTTGCTATTCAGCGAATAGTTCTGGTCCAGATCGCTGTCCATTTCGTTGCGCAGATCCGTCATTGTTCTGAGGTTTCTTTGCGGCGTTGTAAAAAAGTACAAAATGCTTATCGCTTATCGCGTTCGCTGGCTTTTTCGGTTCTGTTTTAGTTTTCGGAGAATGATAGGGATAATATATAAATATATCGATATTATTTTCTAAAGATGATATTTTGTAAGTCCAAATATCGAAATAGCGATATTTTTATTTGATATTTACCGATGATTTTGCCAAGCTCCAGGGGGAAATCAATTTATTAGCAAAACAATTTTTGTAGATTTTTAGTTTATTTATTTAATTAATTTATACATATTATTATTGAAAAGCATAGATGACTGGCGAGGAATCATCGATATTTTTCCATTCTGCGATTTTAAGTCGAAGCCGTAAACATTGTATGTATAAAACTAGTTTTCCATTTTTTTCAAAAAGTTTTAAGGTATTATATCCTGAACAAGGCTTTCATCGACCGTTGTCGATAAGCAGTTGTTCTTAAACAGGAACACAAATTTATATAATATTAAATACCGTTTTTCGTTTCTGTTTTCGTTTCCTTCAACAAAAAGAAGAAAATCATTGCAACTTCTAAAAGGATAAATATTAGGGAAATTTTTGTATTTTTTATTACACTAATTTAATTTTTCTTATCGATGTTTTTCCACCTTTAGTGTTTTGCATACTTATTACCAGCCCTGATGTATTCGATAACAATGAAAATAAATGACAATCGACTAATGCATTTTATATAAAAATCTGGTCCTGTTCCAGCCCAAGATCAGTCCAATTTATAGCACCAATATGAAGATTATTTTTTGCTGCTTACTAATCTTTGCACTAACCAGTGTTTACGCCAAGAGCATAGGTATTTGTACAAGAAAGTAAAGTAAATAATTTATTAATAATCTTACTTACTTTCTAAAATAAAAGGCGATGTCCCGGCCGACCAGCAGAAGGATGTTCAGACGATAGCCAATCAAGGGACCCCAACCAAGCCTTCCACAGAAAATGTGGGCGCCGACCAAGCCCAAAAGGACAACCAAAGGAAGTATCTCGAGGCCAAGTTTGCATTAGACCAAGCCAGAATTGCACAGCAAATGTGGAATATTTTCAATTCGAAATAATATATTGCTGACTCGGACCGATAAGAGCATCTTCGAGTATTCCAAGGGGAT
>JAEIHY010016240.1:0-24483 GCA_018904565.1 Drosophila tsacasi
GTTAAAATAAGTTATAAACTTAATATTAGTTTATAACAATGAAAAAAAATTGAAAAATGTACGAATTTTTAAAAAAAGATATCCCCATTTTATTTTAATTTAAATGAAAACAATATTTTATATTCAAACTAAAAATAAATAGTTTCAAAAATTGTTTTCATCTGAAACTTTAACGATTATTTCTGAGTTCTCTGGTTGTATGCCTTTCATTATTCCAGTACTTTTCATGGACACATTCACTTTAAAAACAAGAGCTTAGCAGTGAAAAGTGTTCCTTTTTAGTTAACCGAAAAGTTTCTTTGCCAACAACAGTCTTTATTCTTTATAACCGTGGCGCCATAATAATGCCGCTTCATTATTCCCTTTTGCCAATCATAACAAGAACCTGCGTCCTCCCCTCGTCCTTCGTCCTTGGGGGGGCCATTTGCAAGTCTCTGTTTGCATTTTGCTTACGAGGAAGAGAGAACGCTTTCCGCGCGATGGTTCTGCAGCTTACATGCAATTTTCGCCATTTTCTTTAAGTACAGCCATTGTTTCACTTTCATTTACACCCGAGATGGAATTGGGCCACACGGCCAAGACTGAGACTGAGACGGAGACATGGCTGAAAAGGAGGATAAGGAAAGCATAAGGAAGGGAGCGGGTCGCGGGCCGCGGGTCGAAGCCTTCCATGCAAAAGCAGCGAAAAGGCATTTTAACCTACAAATGCAGACAAAACTGTGGCAGCGCCCGAATGTATGCAATAAAGTACATAATGGCGCAGTTCAAGAACTGGAAAGCGTCGGAGCTTTAGGGGGCTAAGAAGGAGGCGGCGGTGGGCGCCGAATGGGAGCCCGAATGGGTTACATATATAAATATGTGAGCCTCCGAGTTTCTATTACTTTTTTTTTTTGACTCTTTCTATGACTGCACATTGGAAAACAAATATTAAGAACTATAATTATTCAGAAAATATTTACTTCATGCTAGAAAATACTTTAAGAAAATGGTTTAAGAAAATATAAAGGGATTTAGGAATATATATAAAATATTTGTATTATTTAAAAATGATTGAGCATTACTTTCAGTGAAAAACTCTTTAAAAATACAAAGCTTTCTAAAGAAAATACAACTTGTTAGTTTTTCCTGATAATTTTTAAGGGAGCCAAAAATTTCGAAATAAATATTTAATTTCTTAAAAGAATTTTCTCTCAGTGCCTGAATAAATGTGTGTGGCTTTTTGGCTTACTTACACGTAAAAGTTGTCGAGTCTGCGGCTGTTTTTGGCTGCTGCGCGCGCATTTCTAGGCTGAGTGACAATTTTCATTTTTTTTTTTGCAGACCGAATGTCAATTGCAGACTTTTAAAGTTTTTTTTGCTCAGGGCAAGCAGATGATAAACTATGCCAGTGTGCGACTGTGTGTGCGGTTATCTTCTTCCTTTGGCCCTGGCATGCGGTTTTTGCAAATTTCCAGCAAACGTTTTTTCTTTATATTTTTTTATACGCCCCTCTGCCAGGAAGGAAAGTGTAATTTTGTAATTTATTTCCATTGCCAGCTGCTGCCAGTTATAATTTATGAGCCCTCAAATATTGAAAATTTAATGCATGTACACACGGGTATGTGTCGGATCATTATGGCTGCATTATGAGTATTTATTATGGAATTGTTCAAGTGTTAATAAATATATGTATAGTTGGTTGGAGGGGTAAATGGCCTCCACTTCACTACCCTTGCTGCTCATGTTTGTTTTCACTTTCAGCTGTGTGTGATGTGGGGTTCTGGGTCTGTGTGTGCACGAACAAATGCCGGAGCAAAATCAATAAAATGTTACCGGTCAAATGCAAATAGAAAATGGTACACATTCATCTTTGTTTGCCAGAAACACAGACATTTTGTAGAAGCATAACGAGTTTTTCGATTTCAATTGTTATAGTTCCAAATGAATATCCTGGTCAAAGCGACAGGGAATTGGTTTATCCAAGAAAAATCCTATAGCTAGGGCTTTTATTTGATTATTTATTAAGCGCAATAAAGGTATAGTAATATATTGCATTCAGCAGGAATTTAATTTAGCAGAATTTTTGTAGAATTCAATTATTTAGGTCTCGTAATATATATGCTTTAAAAATGTTTTAAATATGTTTAATTGATAAAATTAATTTCTTTATTTTCTATTTCGATATTCCATTGCTTACTGAGCTATAATACTGATTGCCCGTTGATTGGCAAGTTTACCAATAAAAATTTGACATGAAAACACCTGTCATGGAATGATTTGAAAAAGAGCGAACAGCATTGTTTTATTTGCAACTAAATTCGGCAAAAATCGTATTCTAGTTTTCATTTAAAATTCAATTTGAATTTTTCTATTATTTATTTCAATTTCGAATTCTGTCGAATAAAATTTAGAAGATAGTGAGCTCTTAGTTCGCTTCTTGGATATGCACATGCACATATTTATATTGAGCCGGACGCTTTATTTTCTAAGCCTCTTATGCTGGCCAGGGAAGCTTTGCCAATCCTCTCCGCAATTTTCCACCTCTCGGTGTGGTCCGCAATTCAAATGCAATTGTCCAGCAATGAAAACTCGCCTAAGTTGGTTCGTATGGCCAACTCGAAATCAAAGGCGGCTGCTGGGTAATAAAAAATCGAACCTTCGGTAAATCGGCTTAAGATTTATTTGTCTGGCAGGTAGAATGGCTTTTGTCTAAGCATTTTCCATTGAGCTCGGTGTAATTTAACCGAAACTGGCTTAAAGCAATTTATGGGCGCGAGAATGGGAACAGTTTGAAGTGCTTCTGCCGGCGGCCGAGTGGGGTGCTCGCGGCGTATGCGTAATGAATAATTAAAGCATATAAATCATACGCCACGTTGCCGCAGTGGCGTCGCCAATGTGTCGGCCGTCGATACGGTTTCCCATGCCCTCCCAACCCTCATCGCCCCCAGAGAAACACACTTGAAAGTGCTCACGAGAGCGTAAAATAAATAAAATGTTTATGAAAATATGCCTTAGCCGAGAACGTAATGAGGAGGAGCAAAAATCAGTATCTCTGTCCCCCGCCTGCGCTCTGATTTATATGCCGAACATCGAATCCATTTATCATCCAGCCAGACGCCACCCGAATTTTGCTTTGCATATACTCCTGGCTCCTTGTTCCTTGGTCCCAACTCCTTGCTCCTTAATTTCCCATCGCACATGAGCCGGAAACTGACGCAGAAACCATTCCTACTTGCAGCGTGGAACGTGATCTGATGGGTCGCACGGACCGCTTCGGTGTGGAGGTGCGTGAGCGCACCATGTGGGATATTCGACAGGGCGTCGTTGGCGCCGATACCTTCATTCCCAAGCACGTGGTGATCGCCACCTGGAAGAACGTGTCCTTTGCCGGCGGCATCGATAACTCCCTCTTTACGGTAAGTTAAGATTTATTGCCTGTGATTTATTGCCAAAACAATTGTCAAACTGATTTTATCTAGGACAATAACTATTTTTGAATTGGCCTAATATGTTTTTAAGTTCAATATTAAATTGTAACTTATTTTCCAATAGACAAACACCTTCCAAATGGTTCTTGCCACCGATGAGGTCTACACCTACATTATCTTCAACTATGCCATCCTCAACTGGCTTTCCCACACCGAAGCTGGAGGAGATACGACCCAGGGAGCTGGCGGTGTTCCTGCATTTGTAAGTTGTGCTTGGACTTTCTCTACTTATTTTTTTGTTTGTTTTATTTCGGTTGGCACTCAATTAAACAGTTGACTTCGTAGGAAACTTTGTTAACTGATTGTGAGGGAAGGGTTGGCATGCCCCCTTTTAGTTTCCCCAGGATTTTATGTCCTGTTTGCTTAGGTGATTCGTTGGGCAATCAAAAATAATTAGTAAAGCGAAAGTGAAGTTTTTGTGGCTAAGGATTTGTAAAAAGAGGTTTCTAAAAAAGCTTGAATATATTTATAAAGTTATCGAATTATTTAATAAACATTCATAGCTTAAATCATGAATAATGTGGCAAAGCTTTCTAACTGGTTACAAGTACATATTAAAGTACCAATTAAATTCCGCAAGATATCAGTTTATGAACCACTTATCACAATTACAATTATCGCTTACTCAAATCGTTTTATGTTTGCCAAACTCGAGTTCTCTTCAACCTGCAGGCACTTGCAGTAATTAAGCGCACAATTTAAACTTTGCCTAAGCCCCGAAACATAATTGCCAACTTTGTGAACAGTTAATTAAATGTGTCGGAGATCCGCATGCATGTGTATTTAATTGCAATGGGCCAGGACCCCTCTGCACACGCCATTTCCATCCACTAATGAGTGAAATTTACCCCCATTTTCAGGTCGGTTTCAACGCAGGCAACGGCACTCAGGCCTACGAGTACAAGCCGTACAGCCAGAACATGGTGATTAGGGACTTGGCCATCAGAGGATGGGCCAACGGATTCCCGGGTCGTCACATATTCCGCGTGGACGAACAGATTCTAATTGGCTCTTGCAACAAGGATATCGGTAGGTTTAACAGAGTGTGTTTCCTCTGCAGCCATTCCAGTTTGAAGCCAAATATAATTAATATTTGTAATTAATTAGATGCTGCCCTGTTGCCTTTGACCTTTGCCCCCGAATCCGGCAATATGTTGGGCGGTCAGGTGGTAAATATTACTGGACCCTGCTTCGATCCAAACATTCGAGTGACCTGCCACTTCGACACGGAGTCCGTTCTGGGAACCTATGTGGATAGGAATCGTGTGATCTGCGTACAGCCATACCTGAAGGCCGAGGGATACATCCGCTTCCAGATCTCTGTGGGCACACAGCGTTTCAAGTGGCGCGGTAAGTACTTTGTGGAGACTCCGGCCGCTGCCACCGAGAAGATCTTCTTTGCCACCGATGATGTGCACAAGAAAAATCCCGCCGAGATCCGCATCACCTGGGATCGCTACAACATGACCTCCAACCTGAATGCCAACGTAATGATCTCGCTGTGGGGATATCGGGAGACCAAGATTGAGCCACAGCTGGAGTACATTGATGTGATCGAGGCTAGCTATTCGAATACCGGCAGCTATGTGATCACGCCCTCGAATTATTTGAACCGCAACAACATCAACCGTGACATGCAGTTCGGCTTTCTTCAGATCAATCTCACTCAGCCGGAGCAGTATTCCGGCCTTTCCATTAGTCCGTGAGTAGACAGCTTAATAAATTAATATATTTTAAACTTAGATTCAAGTTAACATAGCTCACTCTTTGACGGCTGCGTACAGGGATAGTTTCTTATGAAATGGGCTTAAGTTGCGCTATAACAAAGTTTTTACTTTACGGAGAGTAATGTAATAAACCATATAACAATTACTACTTTTGCCAGTAACTCACTCTAATTCCACCAGCTTCCTACAACTTTTTCCTTTTACTTGATATAGCCAGCTTTATGGGAAATAATTTATTCAGTAAGTCGCTTGAATGTGAACTGACCTCAATCCCGTCCAGATTCCATTGTTATTATGTTTTAATTGGTTCTCGGTTGTCTCAATGTGTCAGTTCAGTGTCGAGTGCCTGCCGCTCCGACGGACAGTCTATCCCTTGTTTTTATTCAATTTGTCAGGGCAATTTCAACGACAATGAGACTGGGCTGAAATGCACTTTGGGTCTGCCAGAGAGAGAGATATGCCACCAGATTCCATCATCATCATCATCGACATCCACTCAAGCTTCAATCAATTTGCTCTGGCTAGAACGAAGATTGCTTATTATGACAGCCTGTAATTGCGAGACATTCTCGGAGCTAATCAATAATGGAAATGTGTTTTTAATGGCCTCGGCCAGTGGTAATCGCCAGCATTTTTGTCCGCCTGCTTTTGCATTTAAGCCTTTCCGTTCACGTCCTGCAATTATTTAGCACTTAAACCCGAATCATCTTCCGACCAATTAAAATTTTGTTGCGCCGATATACAAGTTGTATTTTCAGAATTGTTGAGCTGTTCATTCGGGATATTTGGCTTGCACAGCGATTTTTGTTTAATAAATTGCTGGAAATTAAAGCTAAATTCAATTAAAATTCTATATTTAACATGGAATGTATTTAAAAAGTATATTTTGATAATATTATATATTCCATTTACTTCATTTGCCATCCTAAAAAAACTATATGCATTTATTAGATGTATAAAATCGCTGGATTAATTATTTCTCTCACTCTAGAAATGACCATAAACCATTACCCTGATTTCTCTTAGTGTTTCCCTGAAGACGCAATATAAAACCATTTTTTTTTTGGTTTATGGCACCTTTGGGGGTCGTTAGCCGGGCCCAAAGTAGCCGTGGGTGGGCTCTGGAATAAATTGTTAGCATTGTTTCAACATTTAATTTCCATTTGATGGCCGGGTAATTGTGAAAACTTAATGAAAAATATCACCATGGTAGCATTGAGCGGTGCTAACTAGGCGTCGCCTAATGGCGAATTCGTGTTGCTCGTCAAAAGCGGAGTCCTTGGTCCTTGTTTATTAGCTGTCATTGTGCCACCTGTGCGAATGGCCGCCGGGGCGTATGATTAATGTCAGCCATGGAAATGAATCTTTGGCTCGCAGTTTCACAATGCATTTTCACCATTTTCGTTTTCAATTTCCCTCGCAGAATCCTGTGGTCCCGCCCAATACCATTGGGCTGGTATATGGCACCCCAGTGGGAGCGCCAGCACGGAAAGCGCTGGCCGCGAGCTCTCTGCGATAATTGGATTCGCAGCGACCGATTCCTCAGGTAAGACTCAACAAATATGCATTTGCATTTGCCGCGCTAATTAAAAGCAACCCAACGCGAAGGGGAAATTGGACGGACACTCCGCCATGTAGCCTGAACCCGCGGTCTAATTAGCGCAGGATTGCAATAAAGGGACTTTGCCTGGGCTAAAATTCATGTTGCCCCTTGGTTTTGCAGAAACTTCGCCGCCGATTTGCCTCTGTGTCCCTGCACCCTTGACCAGGCGGTCCTAGACAAAGGACGCTTCCGGCCGGATCGTGAGTGCGACAAGGACTCGAATCCCAGTTGCCTGCGGCATCGCGGTGCCATCCATTGTGTGGTCAGTGGAACGCCAGTGTAAGTATCTGAAAATAACAATTGTTTTTTTAGTGAGTTTTTTTTTTTATTTGTACTTAATTTATTTTAATTCTTTCTTTATCTTTTAGTGCCCAAGGAGCTGAACAGCAGTGCTGCTACGATCGTTATGGCTTCTTGATGCTGACCTATGACCAGATGTGGGGCTCCCGTCCTCGTCGCGTTCACAACCTGGGCAAGATGCCCTGGAACGAGGCCAGCAAAGTGCCATCCCTGTCAATGTGGTTCCATGACATGCGTCCCTTCTACTCCTGCTGCTTCTGGCAAGAGGAGCAGGCCGTTGGCTGCGAAACCTATCGCTTCGAGCGTCGTCCTTCGCAGGATTGTGTGGCCTATCAGGCGCCTGGAATTGCCGGCGTTTTTGGAGATCCTCACTTTGTGACCTTTGACGGACAGGCGTACACCTTCAACGGCTTGGGAGAATTTGTATTGGCGCGCAGTGTGGACGAAAGCAATAAGTTTGAAGTCCAAGGACGATTCCAGCAGCTGCCCAATAATTACTATGGCGAAGTGAAGGCCACACAGCTCACGGCAATGGCGATGCGAGGCAATACAACCACCACGATCGAGGTGCGTCTACGTCCTCTGCATGCCCGCTGGCGCTATCGCCTGGATGTCCTGGCTGACGGTCGTCGTGTCTACTTCGATCGGGAGAGCTTAAAGTTCCAGCACTTTGACGGAGTTTCAGTGTACACTCCAACCTACCTGCTCAATCAGTCCCAGGTGGTGGTGCAGTTCGATGCGGGCATCGGTGTGGAGGTGGTTGAGAATGAGGGCTTCATGACCGGTCGCGTTTTCCTGCCCTGGAAGTTTATAGTGAGTCTCATTTATATAAGCCTTAATCCTTCACTTATTATAAATTTTCTTAAATATGAATTTATTTTATAATTTATTTCAGAATAAAACGGCTGGACTCTTTGGCAACTGGAGCTTTAACAAGCTGGATGACTTCATGCTGCCCAATGGCCAGGTGGCCTCTCTGAATCTGAACGATCTTCGCAGCATTCACACCAACTTCGGCCTCAAGTGGATGCTCACGGATCGCGAGGTTCCCGGCGTGGGAGCTGCTCTCTTCACCCGTGAATTCGGAAGGATGTCCAGCTACTATGCGAATGCCACCTTCCAGCCGAATTATGTCCTGGACCCGGCTGACTTCCTGCCAGCCAATCGTACCTACGACCTGGAGAGGGCCGAGGAGCTGTGCGGAGAGTGTCTGCAGTGTCAGTACGACTATGCAATGACTCTTAATCGAGATTTGGCGCACTTTACCAAGAACTACTATGATACCATAGTTAATATGCAGTCGGAGAATTCAAAGTAAGTTACTAGATCTAAACAATAAATTGTATTTAACTATTAAAGCCTTTTAGAGCATTTAATCAAATTAATATTTGGCACTACAAAAATTTTTTGAAAACAATATTTTGCAAGTTTTTAAACATTCTTCTTGAGGAGCCAAATACTAATCATTAATTTTTTAACTCTTTAGACCTGTTATATCCTGTGGTGTGCTGCAAACTCCTCGATTCGGTCGCAAGCTGAGCTTCGACTTTATGCCAGGAGCCAAGGTGTCCTTTGAGTGCAATGAAGGCTTTATTCTGGTGGGAGATCAAAGGAGAGAGTGTCTGGCCAATGGTCTTTGGAACGTTCCCGAATATGGTTATACCGAGTGTCTACGTAAGTACTAATTAATTTATAATAAAATCCTAATGTAGAGAGCCCATATATTAATTATAAAGTAGCTATCTTAAGCCCTACTGACTGACTGAATTAAATAAGGTAATTAATTCGTTAAGAACGTTATATGTTTTTTACCAAAAAATATTATTCTGTTAAGAAAGCATTAAAAAGCGGAATTTATTTAATTTCTCTTTAATTTAAAAGTTTTGTTCTAATTTAAATTAAAAAATCCAGTCAGCCAGTAGATGCTCCCATTCCTTTCCCCCCTGATAATCCCCCCATTCCGTCCTTTGACTCTTTGTTGACCTCACGCTTCCGCTTTCCCCGCGCAGGTGAGGTGTACTACACGCGTCGCGTCGCTTTCATTGCAATTGGCATTATCTTCCTGGTGATCTGCCCGCTGATGTTGTGCATCGTGTGCGGCGTATACCGCTACCGTCAGAAGCAGTTGAAGGAGGATCCGCAGTGGCAGATGCCGATGCTGCCCAGATCGAGGGCCAGCTCCGCAAGAAATTTGCGGACGCTAAACTATGACGATGATAGCGATACGGATGCGAGTACGCTGAAGAAAAGTAGGTCCTACGACAAAGTATATCGCACGAACGAACCATTACCAGGCAAACCGCAAATTGATTTTCCAGCTAAGAAATGGGATCTGGATGAGAACGATGAGGACGTGACCTCCTCGGAAGGTAGTGAGAATAGAAACAGCTCCAAGCTGGCCAAGGACATTTCCTACATTAATCCGAACGTAACCCACGTAACAGGTGAGAAGCCGAAGCAGTCGGGTCGCCGTTCCCTGCGCTCGCCCTCCGGCACGGAGCTGGATCAGCAAGGAGAGCACGACGATTCGAACCACCATCCGGATGAGGACGATGACTTCGATGAGGCGGATGTCCACGGTGGCACCATCCACCCGGCGGGCTACCACCAGCCGCTGTCGCCGGAGGAGGCCGATCAGCTGCACCGCCAGCAGTACAGCCCGACCTTCAGCGGCCTAGACAGTCGCACCAGTGGGGCCAGTTCCATCAACTACAGCCCGCAGCAGCAGGCGGCGGTGCAGAATCGCTTCGGGGGAGTGCCCGTCCTGCCCAGCAATACGCAGTACTTCAGCGGAACTCCCCAGGGAGTGGCCAATACCACGCCCCTGAGAACAGCGCCGACGCCGCTGACACAAGACAGCGGTCTGCCCTCGCCGCCGCTGGCTACCTCGCCCACTCCCTCGGTGCAGAAGTCCACGGAGGTCTAGGAGGTCTCATCCGAAGAACATCGCCCACCTGCCCCTAGCTGCAAAGTTCAAATACTAAGAGCCACCCAACTAATAACTAGATTTAAGAAACTTTGCCTATTTAACTCTTTACCTGTTCGCCATGACCCCCATTAAGCAGGTCTGCCTATACAGTGCACCCAAAGCAAGAGGCTTTGCATGAGTAGCTCTGCCCTAAAACCCATATAAAATAGTCCCAGCTATCTATCACAATCGCAATAATTAAGCATTATCCAATCGTTAAGTCATCTATCTGTATTTAATTCGGCACAGGTAAACCATCATCGTTTTGTATTGAATAAAACACCAACACTTGTTTGTAGTACTTTACACATTAACAATTCTTGTATTTAATAATGATTCCGGCTCTCGTTCTTCTTGCAGGCCTATTCGATAATGCCAATTGTTACATGAAAGTTGACACTTCGCAGGGTTCACTTAGTTAGTAGGGCCTGTCAATTTTCTGTAATAATTATGCATATACTTTCTAAATGTCATAGTGATTGTCCTAAATAACAAATTAACTGAAGATATTATAGTCACATTGAACTGCATATTAATGACAGTGCACATGCAAAAGTATTCCTTTTTTTTTTATAAATAAACTACATGCCAAAACAGAATTTTAATAAGAAGAGAATTTTAATGAGTTGAGAATAATAAATCTTAAAAACACTACTCAGAGAGTACATTTGCCTAATTTATAAGAAGGTTTTTTCAAAATAATTAATCTGATATGCACACTAACATAGTCGTTTCATAGTTTAATCTAAGAATGGAAAAATCAGATAGTTTAAAATCTTTAAATTATGTTTTTACATCACCTAAAAACCCACTTCTGTTGTCCAGTGTATTCTCCTCAATGCAACGACAGTGCAAACACGAATTACATGAAATTTATAACGAAGCAATAAGAGCGAAGCCAAAGACATTAATCTTCGACTGTCACTTGGTTTTTTAAGCAGTGTCTCATTGTTGTTTTTCTGCCGCTGCCACTGTTACCACTGCCACGCCCATTCACTCCACCTACGCCCACCCACGGGGGGAAATGTATTGTGTGCATTACGCCAATGTCAATCAATCTTGAGCAAATTGATGGACAAGTTGCCGTTACTTACGTCTGCTTGTCCGCTGTTGCTGCTGCTGAATCCTTCGTCCTTTCCATCAATGTGCCAGTATGCAGCGTTTGTCTATCCAGGAATAGAACCAAACAACAATGGCAGGACGAAACGAGCTCGAAAACTAGGCGACTATGTAGTTTTGAGCCTCGAGGGGTTCATGAGCAGAGAATGGGGTAGCTGGATGGCTAGATGGATGGCCTAGTTGGTGGCTTAATTTATGAACAGCAGAGGTAACAGAATTTTCCCCAGAAGCTACAAAGCTAAAAATACACCTGAAGACCGGAGGTAAAAAAAGCAATGGTTGAAAATCACTCTTTAGTGGTTAGATTATTATTTATGTAATTGAATGAAGCTAAATAAATTAATGGGTGTGATATAAAATTTCATTATATAATTAACAACCAAAATGTAATATTTATCAAAATGTTAAAAATGATAACAGTACACATTTTCCAGGACCTTTATGTAAAATTTATCTATTTTCCATTGCACACTTTCACAGGACACGAGGAACAATCGGCTCGAGTGGCAAGCATCTCTCTTGGCCTGGTCCTGCTCATCCTGATTCCTAGCCTGCTTCTGCTGGTTTGTGGAGCGAGTTATTGGATTCGCGAGCGAATCGCACGGGAGGAAGAGGAGGCTGCCCAGGCTTTGTTGCCCAAATCCAAGTGGCAGAAGTCGAAACAACATGTAATTTGATTAGCACATTGATGAGCTGACGCAGACATGCGATCGTGGGCTGAATAAGGAATCGCAGGATGCGAATTTACAACCTCAAATGTAATTACAAAATTTAATTTTCAAAAACAAGACATGCATCAAAACTTTATTTATTAACCTAAAAAAAAAAACAATAAAAGACAAGCAGAAATTGAATCTATTTATGTTTTTGGTTTTCAGGGCTTATTAATTAAAGCTATTCCAATAGCAATAATTAAGTTAATCAATATTAAAAGCATTTCAGAATAAGGTACGACAAACAATTGCTTAATTTAATAACGTAAATTACAAAGTCTTGGCAAGTAACTAAGGACAAATTATTCAAAAAATGTGAATAATGGTAATGTTACATTATTATTTTTCCTCTTCAGCAAATAATTTAAACTCACCTGCAATTTCAAGCTTCAAATAGGAAAACAATATAATTTTAAGGTAATAATATTAATACAAAATAGTAAACAGCATTACCATTTCAGGGTTCAATGAAATATTTTTATTTGCTTCTGCGTATGTTTATCTTGCATTTTACTCTTGGGTTACAGTTACATATTGATTCACTTTAACATATTTAACATTTATATTCTCCATTACGTGTACAGATGAAGACAGACAGGAGGGGCAGAGAGTGGGCTCAGATGGGGGCTTAGTTAGCTTAGCACTTAACACGTCTTACAGTACAAGTAATTAACTTAGAATTAACAATCAACACCACTTTTGACCAACGGAAAACAAATCGAGTCTTAAGCTACGCTTGCCTTAGAAGAACATTCAGCTGAACAGTTGGATACACTTTATCAATTAATTTTACTTCCTTTAATCTTTAGAGTATTTGCATCTGTGCACATTGATATTGCTATGGATATATCTATATGTATATATAGGTATGTACTTAACCAAAGTCCATGATTTCGGAAAGAGACCTCCGTCGTGATGGCTTAAGAACTATAAAGCTATTTTTCAGTTAGAGTAAAGTAGAGATTTATCCTTGGCAACGATGCCCATACATAAATCAATGGAAACTTGAACGATCTTTGGATTATCCGAGATGCCTGGAGAGTTCTTCAATATACGAGTATATGCATTTATATACGATTGCTTAGCCTATAGTACTATTTTCTGAATGCCTTGGATTGCAGAACATACATATATTCATGTAAATACTTCTATTTTGGTTGTGTGTGCTTCGGTTGTACATTTGAATATAGGGTTTACTTTTGGTGCAGTTTTGGGTTTGCTAACAATTTTGTCATTGGTTTATTTACTGGTCGATAGCCCTGTATAGAAGTTGACGAACCCAATTACATCTAGATGTATACATTATAAATCTTTGTTTATGTTTCTTTCCTTTTGGTTTGGTTTATCCTTTGGTGCCTTGTGGTTATGCTAATTTACGTGTACGGCTTAATTAAGTTGTCCCAAAAGTTGAGAGTGGTTTAGTTAGAATATTTGCCTTACATTGTTCGTCGATTTGTTTTTACAGTTCGAGTGCCTTTGCCTCCCTCGATTAGATTTAGTTACACGAAAAAGTTCAGCCTAAGAAACCATCACAAAGTAGGATCATAATAAATACATATTAACAAATTACACGCACATCCTTTACACAATAGTACGCACACACATCTACAAGGAAATCGCAAACACACTTAGATAGTTTAAACATTTTTACAGGATAGTCCACTGGCTGTAACGAGAAAACAATTTGGAGCGATTTTAGTGGGAATGCTCGAACGCAAAATGGGAAATATAAATACTCTTATGTCGGTCACGAACTGACCCAGAATTAAATAAGGTTATTCTATACACAGGGGAAAAATATACTGTCGTAAGTTAGTTATTTAAGCGTAACTTAATATCCGATTTAGTTGGGAAAATAAATTAAATTGAAATATTTATAATTAAAGAAACACCAAAATCGGTGAAGAAGAAGTTATTATCATTTCTTTTAAATTCATATTTCATAAGTATAATTAAATATGTGAAATAAAATATGAAATTCCTTTTATAAATTAAAATATTTAAAGAACAATACTATATTTTTGTTAACATGAAGGAAAGAGCTGTGAAAATCAGAGCTCTATTTGTGTGTTTGCCTTAGCGTTTGGCTCCCGTGAGCACGCAATTCAATTTAACCCTTCACGCCCAATTACGCCGTAAAGCCGGGACACGGATATGGGCCAGGATCGCCGGAGAGGATAGAACAGGGCGGTACGGGACGGGACAGGACACACGAGTTGGAAACAGTGTCGGTGTCAAAAGTTGGACTTTGGCCATGTGGAAACGGAACGGAACAAGAAACTTGGCTGGCTTTTTTAGCCGGACTCGTGTTTGTTATGCCAACTGCGTGCCGGGCGGAGTTTCCAGGGGTCTGTGCTTAGAGGTCGTCGTGGGTGCGCCTCAAAACAAGCCACAAAACAGTCCAACTACAAAGGCGCAAACAACTTTTGATTGCCAAAAAAAAAAAATAACGAGGAAAAAAAACAGTCCAACCTATGTCGGCGGCCTTTGTTTGGGAATTTTTAAAATTTCAATCACGTAAGCAATTCCCTACTCCAAAAACAAGACAAAAATAAGTAAAGTTTAAAGGTCTGCCAGAAAAACGATTATTTATGGCATTAGTGGAGCCAGTTTTATAGCTCCCGGCAGTTTTGATCTTTGCATTTGCGGTTTGGCAAGTTTCGAGTTTCAATTTAGAGGCTGACCATAAAAAACCTGCACTTGCAAAATACATTGCATATTTTTTTTGGCAAGGCACCTTGTTTCCTTGTTTTTGTTAGCGAAAACAAGGTAAGCCTATCCATTCTTATGAGATTGTAATTATCTATGGAATGTTTAAGTAGATTAAATTCAGTAAAAATTTAATAAAATGCACTGAATTTTTATTTACTGCATTTCTTATAATTGCTTTATATTGGAAGTTTATCTTTGAATTACAAACCCCCTTTTAATGCATGTGCTAGCTGAAAATGAATAACTGAATCGATGGTATCAAATGGCTGACATAGAGCAGTCGATAGTAATTGCACATGCATGTTAACCCCGTAGCTGCCGACAGCATCCTGTCCCTCCGCCCCCTTATCCTTGCCCAGATCCTGCTGACACGCTAAGCAATTTAACAATTTTACAGACAATTAAACAACAACATGCTACGAGTCCTTGGCTGTCCTTCGGCCGAGCTGTCATTGAATCGACAACGACCACGACGACAAAATGGCTAAAATGTACTTGCATCTAATGCTCTTCCTGCCACACCCCCACCCCCCTGCCACTCGGCACATAAAATATCGATTAGTTTAATGTGCAAAAATAGCAGAAACTGTTTCTTTGGGGGTCATCCCCGGCCACGCTCCCTCCTATCCCTCGTGGCCTCTGACAAGCGAGCGGACGAACACACAGGAATTCTCAGCAAATTGAATTAAAATTGTAAATATCGGAGCATCGTTGTTGCCTCGGAACTTTATGGCCCCACAAATCAAATGCACGAAGGTGGCCCAAATGTTGTCCATACGCCCCGTGGACATACACTGCACAAAAGGGAATGTTTGAGTGGCAAAAAGTAGAGAGCAAAAAGCGGCAAAGTGGGGCAGAAAAAACGCCACTTTAGCACCACCGCTGTCTGAAAAGTCCGAAAAGTTTACGCCTTTTATAGAGCGGAATAAAAAAAGAGCAAACTGTGCTAGAAACAACCAAAGAAAATGCGCTGGCCGCAAAAAAAAAACCGCGCGCTGGAAAAATCGCAAACGGAAAACGGGAAAATGGTTCACGGAAAGTTACCGCTATCGAAGATGCTTTTGTTTCCCTTTTTATTCGCGGCAAATTGCATTCGATTGAAAAGGAAAAACATAAACTCTGCGCTTACACACTTGATATGCAAAGGATAACGTATATTTTCACGTTGAAAATAACAATATTTTCTCAGCCAGAAATATGTTGATACAAAATATTTTAATTAAAGTGCGATGCAAATATTTGTATACTTCAAGCAGGTGTCGATGGGGAATGTTCGAGAAATGTGTGGCTTACATGGTAAAACTTCGTTTATTTTAATTCACATTTTTCAGCTGTGAATAGTTTAACGAATTTTCTGAAAATAAAAATAATAATTACCTCAATCTTTTATAAAAACAAATTTAAAACCTGTTCGTAAAATAATATTCTTATTAGATGGTTAATATGGTTCTATAAATTATGATAACACAAACTATAAAAAGTTATTTTCTCTTTTATATAACATAAGATCAACAGATACATCATTACAGGACAATAAATGCCATGCAATTTAAGTCTGATACTGATGTCATGGCAAACGCCACTTCCGACTGCTCCTTAGGCCACCAGATACTCCGTCTGAGAGCCAACTGTATAAACAACGATCCAGTTCAATTTGGAATGGTAAACCAGCCTCAAATTGATTTGTTGTCGGCAACATTTAGGGGCAGACAGTGATGTGCAGGGATCGGAGACGCGTTGCTGCAGCTGCTGAGCTGCGTGGCAAAGTTGCCTCGGTATGCAAATGAATGAAGCCATCGAAGTCCTCTATGTTTGCCCAGGTTCTATTTGTGGCGGCAGAGTGGGGCTTGTCGAAGGATAAAGTCAGTTAATGCTGTTGCCAAGTTGTCTGCAATGAAATGCAATGTCTCTTGTTTGCCTGTTTGCAATCATTTCAACTTTAATTGAAATTAGTGCTGAGTTTTCGATTAAGCCACGCCTTGAATGTTTTCCCTGGCAAATGTTGACAATAAAGTTCTATGTGTTGTTGCAATTAAATTACCTGTGAGAGCACTGTGACTGTCCTGCATCCCGGTATCATTTATTAATAGAGCATTTGGGGCAATAAAAGATTATATGCCTTTGCCTTTGCCCCAAAACACTCGCAGTCGACAGTATAATCTAAATAGGAAAACTTTTACTTTGGGCATCCGAAAAACTAACCATGCCAGAAATTTTGGCCCACATTTCCACGTTCTGACATTTCTACCTGGTGAGCAGCAAAAAAGATGAGATAACTCAATGAGGGTAGAGAGTAGAGTAGAGTAAAGAGCTACCCTTTAAATGTGAGGAGTTTTTATTGAATTTACGGGCTCAACCCATTCGGTTGCACGGTGCGTATGCGCAACTCATCTGCGAGAGCCTCATTATCGCACTGTGCTAACGTCATCAGCTTTATTACTATATAAGCGTTATTATATCACAACGTCTCTGGTCTAGCACAATTTTCTTTCTTTATTTTTCCCCAGTTTTCTCCAAACCCCTCTGTGCCCTGGGACCGGGAGCAGAACGAAGCCTTTTGCCTCTGACATTTTGTCGTCGGCTCATCGTAATCATAATTTCCATCTTTATGAATTTTAAATGAGACAGAGAGACCGGGTCTTCTTTTCTCCCTGCAGCTGACAAACTTTGCACGCCTGTCACTGGGAATTTCAACTAAATTTTTAATAAGATGCCCGGCCTTGAGTGCCACGTCCAATTGTCGCATAAGAGTTTAAGCCGTATTTAGTTGGGTAAATATTTATTTGATTGGTATTTTCTTTTTCCGCCACGCTGTACGGATTTGTGTGTTAGCGCACAGGAAGCGGAAATTGTGCGAGGTCGGTGGCAGCATCCGTATATCCATTGATGCGGAAATGTTAAGAAAAGCCAGCCTTTTATTGCTTCGGAATAAATTTGCCCCAGATAAACACACTGCTATTGATCCATCTGTCTGTCTGTCTGTCTGTATGGGCGTATGATAAATGATTGTGAAGTGGGGCTGATGAGGCGAGTGGCTCATTAAAGTTGATGGATATGAAGTGCAGGCAGTGCCAGCGGTGCAATCATTAAAAATAATTACAATTCTGAAGTGTGGCCCTATGGCCAATGCATTCCCTCATCGAAGGTCCTTAAAGCTGAGGATCTCAGGGGAAAGGCCTCTCAAGGAAAGGCAGCCACCCAGCAACATCCTGTTCAAATAGGCCGGATGTGAAGAATAAATAAGACTAAATAGGAAAAATGAGGAAAATTATGAGCAGACGAAAAGGGAGCAAAACGAAACGAAACGGAAAAGGAAAGGAAACAACCTAAAAGCTGGATTACTTTTGTGGGATTCTGGATGCGGGAAGGAGTGGAAAAGGTGCCACCAAATCAGGCAACTTTTATGGGTATTTTGTACTTTTTACTTCTGGCTCCAATGAATTTCAATGAGCCACCCGGTGATGAGCTGGGCCAGAGTTGAGATTTATTAAAAATGCCTGACCATATTTCGAGACATTTAATTAGGGAAATTTTCTGCCGCAAAAACTAATCAATGTTAATCCATTTCTAACGAGGCCTCGTTAGGAGCTCCCGAAGAAAAACACACACATCGCTCCAGATGCCTTCTGAATGGCATCATCAAAATTCCTGTGCCTGCCAACTTCCAAGTCATCAAATTGCATGCCAACTTTTTGTTGTTACCCCTGGCATTTAACGATAATGTGCCCCATATCGAGGCCATAAGCAGACATATACTGAGTGCGGTATAGACAGATATACACCGAAAAATTGGGACAACGAATTTGCCTGCAAGGATTCAGCATTCAACTTTCTTTTTTGCCTCGGCATGCTACTCACATACATGCAAATGGGTTTCTGAGGGGGCGTTTAATGCGATTTCATTACGCTTTGTGACATTGTACATTAACCGAAGTTTTGGCTAAAAATAGGCACGAGGGTTGCCATTAAAAATGAGCTATTTTAGCTGAATTTATAGAGGGTCTTCTCTAATTTGATTAGATTTCATTTAGCTTTGGAAATACTATAAGGTATTGCTATTGCTACCCAAAAGTGGCAGCATGTGAATTTGATTTATATTTATCTAAAATATCCCGAAAACCTAACATTATTTCAAGTGTGAAAGTCGTGATAAACCTGCTCTCCTGCTCCTTTTGATGATCCATTCTTTCTTTTAGTTTTTTTCTAATATTATTAATATAAAAAATTCTCCAAATTCCCCAAATATAAGTATTAATCTAAAGATTTAATGTTATTCTAATCATATTATTTTCACAACCACAATCTCCAATTATAAACCTGGTTAACATAGGTATTTAATGTAATTCATTGAAGTCTGTATTTGTTTGGCTAATCGGTCAGTTCAGAGCTGCCCTCTCTGCAGGCATTTCATCTATGGCAAGGCTTGAGAATTCGCCGGCTTGTTCATGTCAAATATTTGTTTTCAAAATATGTGTTAAATTCTCTATGCAGAGCGCCATTTCCCCGATTGCCCCCCGTTCTGGCTCCGGTTCGCCTTTCTGCGGCATTTTGGCTGAAATAGAACTCTTTGCTTGCAGCAGGAGCAGCTCGGTTGGCCAAAACTTTGTAAACAAAAACACACACAGAATATATAAATGCCAGCATCAGGTACTGGATTTAGCTGGAGGACAAAATGTGGGGGACAGAGCGGCAGTGGCGGCGGGTCAGGAGCCAGGAGCCAGGACCCAGGATTTGCTCTTTCGCTGGCTGTGCTGACAAAATCCTTTCGTGAGAGCGAGATATATAATATATTTAACTGTTTGGCATATTATGGCTTTTATATTGAGTTGTTTTGGACTTATCTAGTTTACTGCCGAACGGATTGGGCCAAATGGGATGAAACTTGTCAAAGCTCCTCGTGGCACAAAATATTCTTTATGGCTGGCATAGGAATTTGTTTAGATAAGGCCAACACAGTGGTTCAGACTAATTTCCAGGCGGTTCGCAGGAGATGGCCTTATAATTTGGCATTAAAGGGGAACTTTCAACCATGTACTCCGATGACTCACTCTAGAGCAACGACTTTGAACGAATTATAGCTGAGCTTGTCTGAGGCTACTATACACTTTAATAAATGTAACACTGTAAATCACCCATAATATTCTTTGCAATTCTCCCAGAGAAGGTGGCAAGGTGGTGGCCCTAGGGCAGTAGTGCTCAGGCTAATTTCCAGGAATCAGAGGACACGGCCCGATAATGTGGCATAATTTACGTAACCGTACAAGCAAGAAATGTAAATCATTTGCAAAGTGACTTGGCTAAGTGGTTGGGCTGGATGGGTTGGCTCAAATGCCAACTGAGTGGCTGCAGATAGGAGAGCATTAACATAAATTACCTTGCACGAGGATGCGACGTTCCGAGGCTCCTCCTCCTTTCCCTTAAGACCGCAACGTGCCGGCAGCAGCAATCAGACAATGCCACACACTGGCAGACAGAGAGATGAGACGCACACGAGGAGACTTGGGATGCTGCAGGATGCAGGACAACACAAACGCAAAGGCATAGGAATGAACTGGTTAAGTGGTCCAAGGACCAGCACACCCGTACATTGGACATCGGACAGACGCAGGAGTCACGCATGCAGTTTCAACTTTACAGGATGTTTCAGCAGCAGCAAGACGAATCCCTGCATATCTCCTATGTGCCCCCAGTTGCAGCTCCGGCGCCTGCTCCTGCTCCTGCGCCGGCGGACGAGGTACGTGACACGCTGGCATGTCCTGTCCGATGTCCCGGTGGAGGAGGACCTCCTGCTGCTGTCGGCGTAGTAGGCTGCAGTAGCGGCGAATCTAGGCTTCCATTCCCACTACCCCCCAGCCCTGGGGGAAGTGTACCCACTGCGGCCGCAGCACTGTTGGTGGCGCGTGTCAGGAACCAGCAGTCCATGGGCGTTGGTTTGCCCTTCATGATAACCGGACCGCGGTACTCCAAGTTGAATGAATCATCCTGGTTGATCGCCTGGCAGAGGAGCCTGCAAAGAAGAAGGAAATAATTTATTGCAGTAGCTGAAAGAATAAACTGTCATCTAAAGTGGAATGGTTTTGTAAACATTTTTGTCAAAAGTAATTCTTAAAAATATGTTTTCCATAACATATGGAAAGAAGGAGAAAAAAATCATCTATAAACAATTTTGATTTATATTTAGTTTGCTTAGCATAAAGCCATGCTGAAGCCAGCTTCAGCTTCAAAATTCCAAACAACAATGTTATTTATTTAAGAAAATTTGATTTAGCTTCGTGGTAGACTTTTGTATCGATTTATTATTTTCTTGGGAACGGGTACGATTATATTGTTTGTTTGTTTAGCTCAAATGATGACTCAATTCCGACAGCACAAGAAAACTCTGGCAAAATAAGCGTACCTAAGCTGAACAATATAAATAAGAGTCTTCTATAAAGAGAACCCTTTCAGAATTTCTCAAGATGTGGCAGCTACAAATTTTTTTTTTTCAAGTGTGAAGAATGTCACTGCTGTAGAGCCGTAATAAATCCGAGTTATTTTCCGGGACTCGGCTTGAGTGCTTACGATGCACTCGGAATGATGCATATCGCAGGAGTAATATTTTTGCCAATCTCTTCCCCAATAAATTGCTGTCGTAATTTCTCGCCGTGCGACTCTGTTGGCCAACTTTTAGATTGCATCGCATTGTAGTAATATGTAAATTCGCTTATTGCGCTTTAGTTGCCCGCACATTTGAATGCCAGAAACGGATGCTGAATAAAAATTCCGCTAGGCTTTGTGTGTGCGGATGCATATCCGCTTCCGATTCGGCTTCCAGCGACCGCAGCCCACATATTGTTGCATTTATGTGCACACAACAAATATGTAGATACATATATCTGATGATTGCATACGCATTTAATTCAATTTATTCGTACCCTTTGGTCGGTACATGGCCACAATTGCATTGCCGATGACCGCGCTTTTAATTAGCGTTCAGGTGAGCTCTGATCAGGTGAAAATATTGTCGGAAAAGCAGCACCAGCAGTAGCACAGATACTCCCTTTTAATGGACCTGGCTTAATTACACGCATTTTCCGTATGCCCTTCATATTTATTTGCATATGCGATTAAGGCTGAGGACCCGAAAAGTCACCGTCAGACATTATTATCCCGTCATCATCTCATTGTCTTTGCGGATCCGGGATCCGGATTCGAGTCCGGATCCATGTATGCTTTCTTAATTAATGTTTATGGCTGTGCTTAAATATTTACCCAACGCTTAATTGTCAGTCCAAATATTAAACGTGTAAATATTGCTACCCGCACATGGAATGAGTGCCTGAATAATTTATGCGTGTGTAAATTGATATGTACGCTGCATAAGCAAAAAGTAATTGGGAAAAGGGATAGAAAAGGTGTAAACAATGCCCTCGATTATTATTTTAAATATTAAATAAAATTGTTGTAGCATATGAATTTTCATTTAATTTGGGAAATTTATTTAGCACTTCTCCGTTAAGGCCCATTTAATAATTGCTTGGAATAAGAGAGAACAACAATGTTTGTTCAATTTAATTTTAAATTGAATTTACCAGCAAATTAGCATATTAATTGGAAATACTTTAGGAAATCCGAAATAAAAGCTTTGTAAGCCTTTAAATGTTTTTTCGCCAGCAGGGCAATGAAGAAGAAAATCGCTAAAATAAACAAATTGATTGCTATAAGGTAACTTGGCTTTAACATAATATTAAAAGGAGACAATTCGTGGTATCATGAGTCATCCTTAGCTGGAGAATCAATTTGCTCAATAACAACAACAAGAGAAGGAACATATTTCGGTCAACCGAATTGTATACACCCTTAAGTTGAAAATATTTATAAATTAAAATGTTATTATGCTTTTTAGATATTAGAGCCTCGCAGGTTATTATTATAAGTCAGAAGTTTGCAACGCAAAAATTTTATGGTTTTAAATGTTAAGCCCCTTAAGCCTTAGTCGGTTTGCCTTAATATGGGAAAACTAGACTAATACATGTCTAAATTGACTCGGCTTTTGATGCTTAAAAAGGAATATGTACTATATAGGGTCGAAAATAATTCATTCACTGCAAATTTCCAGCTAATAAATAATAAAGCTGAATAAGCATACACAGAAAAAAAACGGTTCTTTGGTTTAATGTCTTATTTAATTAAGAATTGTTATTCTTTGATTATGTTGAAAAGACTAAATTATTTTTATTATCAGCCAAATAAATATGAATTTTCAATTATGGCAGGGATTACACTTAAAGCCCATCAAATAAATTCCTTAATTGAGAATTTAATTTAATATGCCATACAAATCAGCTTAGCTGTGTTAATGTTAACATTTTCATATTGATTAAGCAAACAAACCCGGATTATTATTTTTATTACCCAACCATTTTCCCATTTACTCTCAACAAAATGTGCGTAAAATGTGCGAATATATATTTTGAAATGTCATTTTAATACCTCTTTATGCTTATGAACCGCCCTTTAAGTCGCTTTAATGTTCTCTGTGTAGAAAGTGAGAGAGTAAGAGCGGAAAAGAGAGAGAAAACATGCGAGAGAATAAAGGAATGAGAGTGTAGGTGGAAACAGCTGAGTGTTGGAAGAAAATTCGGTTTCAATTGTTTAGTTTTCTGGCGACGGCTGATGAGCGGGGTGGAAAATTCTGTGTGAGTTGCGTGCGGTGAATAAAATCTTTGAAAAATTCAAGGAAATTGTACTGTCAGTATTAAAAAAAAACCCATGGAATCGTGTTTAATAAAGCCTTGGAATCCTGTTCAGGATATTGAAAAGCCTCGGGAAGCTTAGCTTGACAAGTGATAATCGAACACCTGTTTGCCTTTCTAGACTCTTGGGAACGAACATAATATCGAACTTAAACGCCTTTTAAATGATTTAAACAAAGGAAAGAACATATCATTCAAAGCCCTGGAAATTCATATTTATGGGTTTTGAATGGAAGTTCTGTTTATCAGTTAATTATTCATTTGTTTATGTTTCTTCAGAGTTCTCCCGGCAAAGACGGTGCCGGCTGACAAAGAAAAAATCAATAGCGAGAGCAGGGCACAAAAAGAGAGTCCGCTCTCTCCCTCCCTTAATTATTACTCTCTTTTTTGCGGCATTGCGACTCTTTAGCCGCTTCTGCTCGGGAGTTTTTATTATCTGTTCCAACGGTTTTTGCGAATTTAAATTTTTTTCTGGCGGAAAAAATTTGTATTAAAAATATTTTTCCCTGTGCAAGTGATTTAATTTTTTTGTTTTTAATTTAAACCATGTTTTTGCAGTTGCTAGCGGCTTTCCAGCGGCTTGTAAGTCAATTAAAAAGTCAATTTGTGTGGGTTCACTGCTGGTTGCCAATACCGCAACATTTCTACGGCTTCCGCCGGGAAACTGAGTCACGGACACGGTTACGGTTACGGGCGAGGGAACGCTTGCACCGGAAACCCGACGAGCGGGCAGACTACCAACGAAATTGGAGGATATCCCGCCGCCAGCTGGTCATGGACTATATCTTTGAGTGCTTCTTCGACGACACCTTTGACCAGATCACGCGTAACGGCCTGCAGGACCGCCAGTCACGCCGCGATGTCCTTGATCATCTGAGTGCCATCATCAAGGGCTGCAGCGAGGGCCAGGACACGCAGACAGAGGAGGTGGCCGCCATAGCAGTTCTCGCCGCCATGCGCTTCCATCGTCTGGCCAAGGAGCAGAACGGAAAGGTGAGAGTTCAAGCTGTCTTTATTGAACACAAAATTCAAATTCAAAATTCGGATACTTTGGTGTACTTAGCAAAATTTATGTCCAGAATCTATAGAACTTATATGTAGTTTTTTTTTTTTAATAAATAATTTCTGAAAATATATTT
>JAEIHY010016243.1:0-16938 GCA_018904565.1 Drosophila tsacasi
GTGTTGCAACGAAAGGTAACTGAGTGTCCTCTACTGCGGGTAAGTCCGAACCAAAACTTTTATCCTATATCCTATATATAAAGCTGATAGCTCCGTTAATTAAATTGTCATTCCATTGTATAGTTCCTTCCTCCATCTCTTTGGATGTCTCTCTCTATGCTCTTTCTTTCCCTTTCTCCCAGTGCAAAACAAAAAGTTAACAGAATTACCATTGCAAGTCTACATAGGTGAAAGTTTCCGTATCCCTGATTAAAGGACGAAATCCCCTAAATCAACTACAAAATATTAAATGACAATAAATAAAACAGGAATGGAGTAAGTCCCAAAAAAAAATCAGGTTTGGGAAGTTATGTCCTGTTTTATCATAAAGTAAAATAACCCACAAATTCCTTCAAAAATTGTTGTTGCTGTATTCCATTTAAATTTCTATAAATACCTCAAATTCCTTTTACTAAATTGAGTGTCTGAACAATGGAGCACAATATATGTATACACAATAAGACAAGACAGTAAGTTGCCTGATTAAAAGGTCAAAGTAAGCAGGCAAAATTGCTTAAATACCCCAAGCCACTTGAATGGAATGCCAATGATATTCTCCTGCAGGCTGCCCTGCTTTGCTACACTCTGGAAAATGCATTTCCCAGCTTCATTAGGCTGCTGTTCCGGGTGCCTCGTTGCTGCCTAATCCCGGAGCTGCACTCGTAAGCCCCCGAGATAAGCCCGTACCCAGAGCGGCTTTAGCCGGAATGTAAGGAGGAGAATGGCTTGGACGAGGTAAATGCAAATGAAATGGGGATCCGGGAAAATGCCAAAAGCCTGCACTCGAAATGTCAGTTATTTTTAGTCCAACCAAGTCAACCGATACAAATCACTTTCGCTAATTACGCCCGTCGGACCGAACGAACTTCGGTTTTCTAAGGACAGGCCATCGGACACGCAGAAAAGGACGATGCAAGTCAAGGGTGAAACTGAGAACGACGACGCAGCTGGTCAAGACCAAAGTTTGACTTGTTTTTCCACGTAATCGAGGAGAGCACAGCTGCACAAAAATCCGTCTTCTTCCGGGAAAATAGTGTCAATGGTAGAATTACGTGCGAAAGGCGAAGTTATCGGAATTCTTGGAATATATGCCGGGATATTATGGGATACATTTTCCAGCTCACTCACTTTACCATCTCTGCTACAAAAAAAAAAGAGAAACAAAAGTAAAATGAAAAAGCTTAGCACACATTTGCGCGCCTCACGTTGCGACAATTTTTTGGCTGGCCAAGATAAAGAGCGGCGATAGCCGACGACTCACCAATGTCCACCCAGCCATGTCTGGGCCAGTGGCCGCTCCCACCGCTTCCCGACGCGTCAGTGTTTTCGGGAACCACTCGACGTCCGAGTTTGTTGGGAGTGCCATCGCATTTCTGGCACCTGAGGTCACGGCAGTGTCGACCGCGTCGACCGTCGCCCGTCTGTGGCTTAGTTTAATTAAAGTTCTCTTGAAAATTCGACGTTCGCATTATGGCTCTATTTGCCGGCCTGTCTGGCTAGCTGTCAGCCGAAACGCTGGGAATTGAGTAATTTATTTTACCCCAGGCAGGTGCAGCAACAGCAGCAGCAAATTGTGCACACGTGGCGTATGCGTGTTGCGAGTGCTTTAATTGTTCGTCGTGCATCGCTTGCAATTTTCGCTTCACTTTCATTTTGCAGAGCACTGAAGGAATCTTTTTATTTATTTTTTTATTACACCAAAGTTCCTCCACACTGCCTGCTCTTTTTTGTCGCCCTCCCGTTGTCTGCAAAGTTTTGTCACCTAAATCATTTAGCCGAATATTGCTGGGGCCGTAAAGCAGACAACATTAAACAAAGTGCCAGGTAAGCACCGTCACGAACCGCAGAGCAATTGTTAAAACTCAGCTCTGCATATTGCAGGGAAGGGAGCTATAAAGCTGGTTATACTTTTGAGTCAGGGTCGTGAAAATATTGAAAATTGCCGCTTGAAAGTGGGGCATTATTATTAAATTTTGCTTAAACCCTAAAAAGGAAACTTTTGTGTCCATTTTTATTTAGAGAAATATATATAAATTTTGTTAGAAGTAAATTAGTAATCTGCTCTACAGAATGTCGTGTGGTTTTGTGGACATTTCTAGCAGCTGAAAAATGGAACACACCAAAATCGGATCCATCAAGGTCACCACAGAGTTCCTTTCGATGTGTCTTTCTGGGCGGCGAAAATGTTTTGACTCCTTTCCCCTTAAGCTTCCACCGCAAAACCCCACCTGGCGGCTCGCCATCTCCGCCGTGGTGGTCCATCGATTCACTGGTTTGGCAGCTTACAAGCCGCACCGCGCACTCTGTGCACACATTTCGAGGCTGTTTTCGCTCATTTACCAATTTGCTGGGGCGCTCTTGGGCCCCGTCGGTTGCGTGTGGCGTCTATTACCCACTCCCGTGGCCATCGATGATGGATGCGTCGGCGGTGGCGGTGGCGTCCAGGAATTATGACCGGCGATAGCAGGAGCACGCACAGGCTCGCCTCGCCTTCGCCTAGCCGGTGGGTGTCCTTGTCCTTCGTTGTGTCCGGGATGTCTGTCGAGGCTCGCATGGAAATTGGTAATATTCACTCAATTTATTGACTAATTGCATTTACACTAGCTAATGAAAACGCTCAAATGCCAAATAAAATGGCGAATTTATCAAATTCTCTCACGCGGCCAACGGGGCGCATGAGTAATGGCAAATCAACGTCTGAATATTTGAAATGCTAATTTATAAAATGGCCTCCGCTGATTTGGCAATGATAAAGAGTGGGCCGAAGGCACCGCCCTCTGTTCGGCATTAGGTGTGAAGGTGTAATTTACGCGGAGATAAGTGGAAACCTCGTTAGGCTTTCCGACTCTCAAATAGCCCGCCCAGTTTAGTTTTTCGTCACGATTTTTGTTGTTTTCCCCCAACCTTGGTATGTCAAAAGAATGTCGGCAAGATTTTGGTGCGGTCAGGAAGAGCCAGTGCCTCGGCTCCCTCATCTTACCTGTCGTCCATTCTGCAGGTGACAGGCAGCAGACGGTGGACGAATGCAAGCGAGAGGAGGCAGCACTCCTTGAAACTGACGGCAACTTTCCAATTAGGATGCTATAAAAAGTTTCCCTTGCTGCCTGCTAAATAATTCAATTGTTTTGCCGTGTCCGCCGGGCTATCAGCAGCTTGTTTTTGACTTTTGAAGAGCCTTTGTTATTGCACACCACATAATAATATTTTATGCACTTGCAGCTTGCTTAATTAGTGTGAATTCAAGAAGCTCTCCCTTTGGCCAACTTTCATCTGTTGGCTGGCCAGTTGTTAGTAGTTATTTGCCCACGTCGGCATTTAAGTTTTCCTCTCCACTGGTAGGCAAGTCGGGGTGTTAATGAAGATAGTTAGCTATAACTCTTAACTACTTTATTATTTATGTATTATTATTAATATAAGTTAAACATATATATTTATCTATCAAATTGAATTCCATCCTTTGCTTTACTTGTGTAATTTGTACTTCAATTTTATTTATTTATTTTTATTTTTCTGTCTGTGTGATTAGCCTGGGCTCAGCTAAGGGCAGCTAATTAGAAAAAGAGGGTCCTCATAGAGAGGACATACAGGGAGGATTTCCTGCACATTATGCTTTCTGTTTACCTCCTGTGAAAGGGAGACACAAACAGCAGATGAAGGTTGTTTGCAGCTCGCATAATCAAGGGCAGTGGGAGGACGAAAGGCAAACACGGAAACAACTTGTTGCAACTACAAGCGAACAAAGTGTGTACATACACAAGCACGTGTGTGCGAGGACACAGGTCCTGCCATGAGCTGGAGTACTGGGTACGGAAGTGGGCTGGAAGTGCGAAAGGACGCTCGTTGTTCGGATTATAAATAATTTATATTGTTTGCCGAACAGGTAAAGAGTTTCCACTCGGCCCGGGATATTTGCTCAAGTCCTTCGAGGGGCGAGAGCAAACGAGTTGGAATTCGATGGGGAACTTCGATTATATCAGCACAAATGGACCTTTGACCTTGTCGGCCAATCAACTGCTAACCGAAATCCAATTAGAATGCACATTTTTATGGAACTCAATCGAACGGACCCGCAGGAATAGTGTCCATTACAACAATCGCTTTTTACATGTTGTAAACATTACAAAGCGCAATTGTTGCCCAAACAAAGGACTCTCTAGCACGCTCACATGGAAACGCGGGAAAACAATGCCGGGAAAACAAACAAATGTCGAGTATGGAAAACGGGAGAGGAGAGGCTGGTTCCTATGGAACCTTTGGAAAGAGGGAATATCGCACGCTGTGATAATTGAAATTCTGCCACGCACAGCGAACGAACGATGCCGTTTCCGCTAAGCGCCGGCAACCAGAAACGGGCACGGGCGCGGTCCCACCCACCTCCAGATCCACATCCGGTTTGTCAGCTCCTCCACTTCCAGCCGCGGAACCAAATCAAAATCGAGGACAACGCACGCCCCTCACTCTGGGATCAATGTAACTGAGTGGCGACAGGAACAACAGAAGCTGCAAACAGCCCAAGTGGGGAAGCCTTTCATTTGGCAACTTTGCAGACTAAGTGACTTCCCGTCCCCTCCAGTTCTCATTTGGTGTTACTCCTGGCTATTTCTAGTCCTGCCTCTGGGGCGATAACGCCCTCCATTGTTCCGCCCAAAGTGTCATAATTGTTTTTGTTGGCACTCTCCATTTATTTAAAGTGCCGTTTCGTGAGGTCTTTGTTTCTGATGATGGAGTAAAGGGATACTTACTTCCTTTTCGCCTAGAAGGGGTTTCCTCGACCTTGAGTTTCACAAACACAAACACAATTAATATAATGATTTTGTGTTGAAATTTTAAAGAGTTATTATCGAAGTTATATGGTAAAATGAATTAATATAATTTGTTTAAAAACGAATATAAATATTCTGCCTAATGTATTTCTAATTCATATTATGATTATATAAAATGTAATAAATTAAATGTATAAATAATGAAAGCAGATAGAGTACATATTATAGAATTGTTTGCAAATTGACTACTTCAAATTTATGTGTTTAGCTACCAATTATTAACAAGTTCCTAAAGATTCCGCTCTCCATCCCTGGCTATTTATCAGCTGTTTACCGGCAAGCTATATGCTCTTAGTCTTCCAATTCGATTTGTTTAAACTTTTGACTTAAAAATGCAACGATTTGTAAAGGTATTTGGCCAGCAAACATGTAAGGTAATCGGCATGATACACGTCGATTCCCTGCCAGGTGAGAGAACGAGCTAAATGCAAAGCGAACGCTTCTAATCCGGCGGAATCATCACATCAGGAACACCTCGATATACCGGAAACTGGAAGCAGACGATTGAGAAGGCCATCTACGAGGCGAATCTTTACAAGAAACATAAACTGGTGGGATATAAGGTGTAACTGTAGCTCCATTTGAACTTCCAGAATTATTTCCACAGGATGCCGTTCTCATAGAGAATATGCATGATATTCCCTACATTCCCGAGCATCTCTTGGGTCCCGAGATAGTGGCCTGCATGACACGGCTGGGACAGGCTGTACGGGAGGTAATACCCAAGGAGACGCCTTGCGGCGTCCAGGTCCTCGCCTGTGGCAACAAACAGGCGCTGGCCATCGCCAAGGCCAGCCAGCTGCAGTTTATCCGCAGCGAGGGATTCGTTTTCGGCCATGTGGCAGATGAGGGCTACACAGACGCCTGTGCGGGCGACTTGCTACGCTACCGAAAGTTAATCGATGCCGAAGATGTGCTGATTTTCACGGATCTCAAAAAGAAACACAGCTCACATGCCATAACCGCCGATGTCAGTCTCCTGGAAACCGCCCACGCAGCAGAATTCTTCCTCACCGATGGCATTATCATCACAGGAACAGCCACGGGTCGTGCAGCCAGTCCGGAAGATCTTCAGCAGCTATCCGGCCGCGTGAAGGTTCCACTGCTAATCGGTTCGGGGGTGACCAAGGACAACATTGCTAGCTACTACAAGGATGCACATGCCGTCATAATAGGGTCGCATTTCAAGCGGAATGGCAGCTGGCTGGAAGAGATCAGCGAGCAGGCAGTCGAGGATTTCATGCGCCAGATCCGAGAGCTGCGACAAGTGTAATGTGAATTGTAAATATGTTTATTCTTTTTGTGAATGATGTAAATAATCGGGGATGTAAGCGATAAATGTATATGATGTATAAGTCGTCTAATTCTAGAATAGATTGGCAAAGAAATCATAGATACGCTCACGCAATGAAGTGGGCCTGGGTGTTTCGTCGTTACCTCCGCCGAATGCAAAGGGTTTCTGGTCCACGGCCAGAGAAACTGCATCCAAAGTGTCGTCAAACTTGACCCGCTTCTTCTGTGGCGGAGAGCAAATCTCCTCCTGAGACCTCATGCCTAAATGCACGGGAAACATATGCTCCCCGTTGAACAGATCTTCGCGTTTCACCACTGTGGGTATGGTGTTGTCAACATTGTGAGTCCTGAAGTAGGACTTCGAGTCCGAGTAGCGACTGGCGAAACCGTAGCTGGGATCGTGATCGCTGTTAGTGGCCGGCACATTGCTGCGCTTGAGGATGCCCCGGACATTGGCCACCTTGTCGCCGGTGGCAATCTTTTTGTATAACTTGGAGATGCGGTTCTCCTTACAAGTTGCTTCAGCTGATCCTCCAGGCTGATGTCGCAACTGAACCGAAGGAGGCGGCGGCGGTGGCGGTGGAGCCAAACGCTTCCCAGACTCTGAAGTTGTGGAGTTCCCGTCGATATGTCTTGTATTTGGAGTCCTAAAGATGCCCGAGGGAATCTTTCGCTTGCGCGGAAAGCAAGCACTATCATCAGTCTCCTCCTCGGAGTCCGTGCTGCGGTTCTTGTTACGGAAAACGGTCTCATATTCGCATTTGCGTTTGTTGGGACTCAGCACATAATCAGCTCCGAACTTCTTCATGTCCTTCTTGCGAATGGGCGTCCTCTTGCTGGAGTCCTTGCGCAGCGTCTTGCGACACTGTACGTGCAGATCGATGGCATCTCGTATGAAGCCAACCCAGGTGCGCGCCAGCTGCACATCGCCGGTGCCAAAGATTATGCCATCGCTCTGGCACGTCAGCTTGAAGTTCCCCGGCAGCATTTCGTACACCTTGCACTTCTTTAGTGGAAAAATGCAGCAGCACTCCAGGGAGTTTTCCACCACAGTGTGCGGGGCACGATCCTTGACCAACTTGCAGTACATGAAGATGTCGGACATGAGCACACAATAGCGCTTGATCTCCGTGCCCTTGTGCGTGATCTTCTGGAGAATGCCCTCCTTGATGACACGACGAGAAGGCTTCACAATGTTGGGCGTGCGATTCACCAGAGAGTTCTGCAGGTGAATCAGATACTGGGTGATCTCCTGCTCCTCTACACAGGTGTTGATGTGGGAGGCGGTGGCCTCGATCTCCCTTACGGATTCTAGAAAGAAAAACGTATTAATGGGATACTTTATTGAGCTTTAGTTGTAGATTTTACCCTTCAGCAACTTGTAATCCGCATCTGCAGGACTCGTATAGAGCAACACTTGCTCCAATAGGAGCTTATACCTCGGCACCCGCTGAATGGGAACGATCATCAGGGAATTCAGCTTCCGCTGCACCTCGGGACGACTCTCGGTCTTCTCCAGAAACTTCCTAAACACCGGGTTCTTGCTGGTCAGATCCTGAATGAGAAACAGGGCGCCGCGATAGTCAAAGGCGTACACCGAGTACAGCTTGAAGAACGGAGCCATCTTCAGGAAGGCCTGCGCCACATTCTCCATGTTCGCCTCCAGCTCGCGCAGGAACTCCCCGTTCAAATTGTGGATCATCTCGATCTGACCGAAGAGCAGCGTGTGATTGGAGCCATCGATGATGGCCTGCTCCTTCAGCGGGCGCACAAAGTAGTTCATGAGCAGCTCCAGCTGCTCCAGATAGGACTTCTCCGACGAGATTATCTCCTGGATGGCCTGCAGACGGAAGCCCAAGCGCTTGCCCGATTCTGGATTGGGGGAGCCGATGGGACTGCTATTGTTGCTGTCCAGCATGGAGCAGACTGCGGAGCACAGAAAAATAAGCAATTAGAATGTGATGCACACCTGGCGATGCTTCCCTTCCCTCACCTTTCCTGCGTGACTTTGCAGTGAGCAGATTCCTCTCCTGTAGCACTTGACGCAGCTCCCGGCTGAAGTTGAGCGGCGTATGCGGTGAAGGGACAAAGCCATTACCAAATCCCTTTTGCCTCGGCGTAAACATTTTCACTTCAATTTCTACGCTAAGAGAAAGAAAAAGAAAACGACGCCGCACCTGTCTTTTTAAACGATGCCCGCTTCTTCAGTGTGACCGCGGAGTGGCCTTGCATGCCAAAAGTGTTGCATCCCTGGATTCGCCGCGTAACGGAAAATGTGTGAAAATATTCTCTTGCCGCACTGGTCACACTGATCCCATTTATTTATTTTTTTATACGTGGTTCGTGGCCCAATTTATTTTTAAATTTAAATGTTGTTCTAGCCTTAAAATGCATGCAAAGCTAAGCGAAATGGAGTCGCGCATCGTGGCGCGGCTGAATGCAGAGATCGGCAAGGATGCCAGCCAGCTGCACCGGGCCAAACACGTAGCCACTCACTACAGGGAGAGGCTCCAAGCCTTGTACCAAAAGGTGAGAGGCAAACGCATACAATGTACATGTTTTTAATACAAAATACTTTGCCAGCTTGACTACGAGGATCCCCAGAATGTTTCCTGCTACAAATCTGCCTTCCAGTGCCAGCAACAGGTCTGCGAGAGCCTCGATTTTGAGATGGAGAAGCTGGCGCAGTTCGGTGAGAAGCTGAAGATGAAGCTGAGGGAGTGCCAGCCCGCACTGGACGGCGTGGCAGAGGACCTGGACCAAGTTCGGCAGCTGCAGCGTCTGACGCAGTACCTGCGATTGGTTCAGGATATCCAGGAAATCAGCGCTGCCCTGGGCAACGCCATCAATGGCAAGGACGAAGCCAAATTGGTTAATATCTACCTAACACTCTACGAGGGAAACGACTGCGAGCACAGCGTAGTGGGGCGTCTCCATGCCGTACAGGCGCCATCACTAAAGTCCTTTGCCGAACGCACTGCCATCTACTGGCACAAGCAGCTCCTGAAGCGCCTGTCCAGTGAATTCGAGGCTGTCCTAAAGACTATGCGCTGGGCGCACTTAGAACAGCAGGCCCTCAACTACTCGCCAACACGGGATACTGTGAAGGCCCAACTGCTGGCCGAATACATGTTCCTCATCAAATCTCCAGCGGAAGAGCACGCGCCTCTCCTAAGCATCACTCCCAGCATTGTGTGTCAGCCCATCAATCAGGTTGTGCAGCTCCTGCTGGCTCCGTACCGCCAACGCTTCACATTTCACTTCACGGGCACCCGGCAAACGAACCGGCTGGACAAACCCGAGTGGTTTTACACACAGATCCTCAACTGGGGCAAGGAGACGCATTTCTTCGTGGGCAAAACATTCCAGCCATCGGCCATGAAGGCAGGCAAGTTGGACTATAATCTCAGGGTAAGACAATTGCTGTTCGAAATATAAAGAAGCTCACTCTTATTTCTCTAAAGTTGGAGTTTATGCGAGGACTGGTGCAGTTGGCCATTGAAAAGCTGGCTGTGGACATTGAACAGATTGCCCAGGACGAGATCCTCTTCGCCCATCTGATCGACGAGACGCTGGCCTTTGAGTCTGAGCTGCGCGAGACGTTCGGCTATCCGGCAAGCTTCCCCAGCGCAATTTCCGTAATCACGCAGCCCATGTATTTGCTCCGCTGGATTTCCTTAGAAGAGCGATGTGAGATAAGGTGTCACTGCCCCCGTTGCCCTGTTATTTAATATTCATTTTGCCTAGTCTGCGCGGAAAAAATGGACTACATACTGCAGGCGGAGACGCCGTTCCTGCTCATTGACCCCAACACCTTCGAGGACGATTTAAAGATACCCCGCTGTGCCGATCAGTTTATGCGACTGCTGGACGCCATCAAGGACCGCTACTATGGTCTGATTCAGCCGGGCCACCAACTGCAGTTCCTGCAGCTGCAGCTGGAGCTGATTGATAGCTTCCGAAGACGTCTGGTGCAGCTACACAGCAGCGGAGCCGTGCGAAGCATTCCCGTGCTGAACGCCATCAACTACCTGGTGATGGTGCTGCGCGAGTGGGGCGAGAACGTGCACTATCTGCATCTGCATTCGGCGCTCGCGGGTCCAAATGCGTCCGAGATCAACTCCGTGTTTGAGCACGCTGTCACCGAACTGGAGCACTGGGCCAGGCAGCTAACGAGAGATCTAGCCACAAAAGCCACCAACGAGATGAAGGCCAAGTCGATGAGCTATCGAAGGGATGCGTGGCCCACGATGCCGGAGCAGAATAGTCGGGAGCCGTTTATCCTCTCGCCCAGCGGCGGCGAAATGTTCCAGGTGCTGGTCACCTTGCTGCACAATCTGGAGAGCGAACTCTCCGCCAATCTGTTCAACCAAACGCTCCGCTTGATGGCCCATCAAATCGATGATTTCATGCTCGACAGCATGGTCATGAACACGAAGTTTTCGCCTGCGGGCGCAGCGCAATTCAATTACGACATGACGCGCAACTTATTCGCGCTCTTCGGACAGTATACGCGTCGACCGGAGCTGCTCTTTAAGCGGTGAGTCATCCCGAAATATGCCACTTGTGCAATAAACATAAACCTGACACCTTTCCAATTCGCTTCACCAGAATACACGATGCCAGCAAGCTGTTGGCGGCTGCTCGAGGTACGGCTTTGTTGCTGCTAGAAACGTTACGCAGTAGCCAGTCGGCGGAGGAGAAAACGAAGCCTCTGCGGGAACTAAAGGTGCTTAGTTTGGACAGCAGACAATGCATTGAGGTTTTGGAGCGGCGAACGGACATTAAAATGTTTTAAAATAATGGCTAAAACTGCAGCGTAGATAAATGTTTTTCTTTTTTATATAAAGCTTAGGAATTTTGTCAAATTTGTACATTTATACGCAAGGGGTTTTGGTATAATTAATAACTGGAAAAGAAGATTAAGCCGGAAATAAACATGTAAATATGCTTTGAAGTAAGAATTAATATCTGTTAAATGGATAGCTTTGTATTTTGTTCCACCCTTAAGGGGGTCTCCTCATCAGTCATTTTCAAAAAATCGATTTTTTTTGCTTCAATCGTTAGAAAAATTATCTGAGAATATGCTTGCAAAGTTTCAGAGTCCAATTCCAACTAGTTAAACTTCCGAGAAGATGCTCGCCTTGGGCAATGGCGTACCAAGCTTTAAACTTTAAAGCCCATTTCCTGAAAACCATGTTTTTCAAAATTCCGTGCACGATTAAAAATGAACCATAAAAGCTACATATACCAGAAAAACACCGTTTTTAGATAATTATCGTCCATAGATTGAACTAAAAACATTTATAACAATTTGTATTTTACAATGTTTTTTTACTCCTAAAAAAAGTCCTAAAAATCCAGTTTTATTTTTAATTTTAAAAATGTTAAAATTTCATTTTTGATCACCATAATAGACCATGATCTGCAGAAAAGCTTTCTAAATAAGAAAGTATTTTCATTATTTGTTTCAAATAAAAATTACGAGCTGAATCTTGCACGGAAATTGAGTTGTCAATCGCGAGGCGCTGCGCAAGATTGATCATAAATCAGCAATTTTTATTTATTTTGACGAGAAATAAACTATTTTGTTGAATAAACATGTGTTCAAAAATATGCAAAAGATCGTTAGTTTCTCTTGTTGTTTTCAGTTTTAAAAAAATTCATGATAAACCCCCTTTTTTGTACTGATGAGGAGACCCCCTTAAATTGAATGCCAACATATCACTTTTGAACCAATATTAGTTATTCTTTTCATTAATTTATGTGAAAGTAATAAAACATTTTAACACAGTAAACTTTAATTTACATAATTTTTATTTGCAAGTAAGGCTTGTGTATAAACATAGTAATCAAGACGGATTAATTAATTAATTAACTAATTTCAATTACACCAGGACTTTAGTTTTGTTCTCGTGTAAATGCTAGTAACTGCCACGAATGAGAGAAAAGGTTCGAGTAACACACATCTATATACTATATACATACATATACAATTTAACCCCGAATTTCCGCCCTGGGCGTTCAAGTCTTGAATGAGTTATGGTTGTGTTTCGTAGGATTTTGGATGTTTAGTTTAATTTGTAAAACGTTGACACGAAAACATGCGGTAACTGTTGTTGTAATAATAATAATAAATTGCTCTAAAAATACATAGCGTAAAATAGCTTATAAACCGCCCTGACAACGCCCTCGAACAGTGGCGATCCATGCTGCTGGTTCAAGGCCGATCGGGGCGTATTGTACACATCCCCCGTCCGTCGTTGACGAAAAACAATTGCAGTTAGTAAATACCAATTTGCGACTCGAGACGCACATCACACTTCAGCATCACATCGTCGTGGATCAGGATCCCTGGAGCGCCGCAACCCGCAGAGAACAACTTTATGCCTACACTAAATAACCGATAATAATCCGATAATCTGCGGGTAACGCTCGCTTGTTCGATCGCTCCTTCGTTCCCTCCGTCTGTCTATTCAAAGTTCTGATAATTCTCAGCGCTGACGAACTGCGCCCGCTGCTGGGGAGTCATGTTAAGATTGCCGCGGTTCTTTTTGTTGTACGCCCAGATGATGCCGGTGGAGATCAGGGCAATGGTCAGCCAGCCCATGAAGAATAGTTGCACCCACATATGGTTGCCGTCGCTGTGATCCACGATAAGCCCAGCCAGAATGGTGATGACGGCCAGGCCGAGGTTCTGGATGGACTGGCAGAAGCCGTAGGCAGTGCCCAGCTGATATTCCGGAATGATGAGGGCCACCAGGGGCCATAGGCTGGCGGCAAGCATGGAATACGAGAGTCCCATCACGACCATACCCACGTACGGCGACAGTTGGGTGAACGTCAGCAGGGCATGGGCTCCGATAGTGGTCAGGGTGGCGGTGAACACCCAGGTCACGTTCCTGCCCACCTTGTCGATAATGAAACCGAACACGGGGCTGGATACGGCGGCAATCAGATACACCAGCGAGTCAACGGTGTTGGCCTCCGCGGGCGTGTAGCCAAAGCGATCGACAAAGAACTTCTGTCCCAAGGCAATGAACGGGAAAATGGCCACGTAGTAGGCCACGCAAATGATGGAGACCATCCAGAAGGGCGGCTTGAAAGTAAAAATGTCCGTCAGCTTGGGAATCTGGCCAGAGGGGTTGTTGTTCCGCTGCAGAATCCGCTCCGCTCGCTTGTCCATCCAGCCGAGGATGAGGGCACAGATCAGCGACATGACGCATGTGAGGGTAGCCAGCAGCAGGACTACGCCCAGAGCCTGGTGTCCTTGGTAGAATTTGCTGACGTAGTCGTAAATGGGCTGCATCACCCAGAAGTTGACGGTGCTGCCGAAACGGGCCACCGATAGCTGCAGGCCGAAGACCATGTTCAGCTCCTTGCCCTTGAACCAGAGCACCGCATAGCTGTTCTGGGCCACAGCCAGTGACTCGGCGCCGATGCCGAAGATGAACCGTCCCAGGATCATCAGCCAGAAGGCGTTCAGGATGCCGCCGCTGGCGAAGATCAGCTGGCCGACCAGCAGTATCATCATGTAGATAATTGTGCCCAGTCGGATGCCAAACAGCCGATCGATCAGGAAACCGCCGACGAAGCACAGGATTACATTGGGCCACGAATAGATCGAGTAGATGAGCGTAAACTCCGTGGAAGAGAGGTCCAAGTCCCTCTTGAATACGTTCTGCAGGGCCCCGGGATTGTCGTAGCAGAAGTACGATCCAAATCCGAGCAGGCACATGAACACCAGCGCCATGAACCGATGGCTGGTGCTCGAGGGCATGCAGCAGCCGCCCGATGGCAGGGCCAGCTCATTGTCTTGCCCATTGTTACGCCCGAGATTGTCCTCCTCCGCCGCGTGCGACACCTCCTCGTTGTCCACAATGCGTTGCTCGTCCTCGCGTGCCATCCCTACCACCGTATGAATCGCTGGCTCACGTCGTACTGACCAGCGACTGGAACGGACCGATCCGACCGCAGAATGGATGGGCGTATCAGAGTTTGTGCGATTTATCGGGTTTCGTTCGTTGTTCGTTTGTTATTATTTTTGTTTTTTTTTTTAGCTTTATATTTCCTGCGTTGGTGTTGTTTTTCGCTTTATTTTTCGCCGTTTCTGCAAAATAATTGTATCAGTTGTGTTTTGTGAGAGTGTGTTTGTGTGTGTGTGCGATGAACTCTTCTGCTTTCTGCTTTGTCTGCTTCTCTTATCTCGCTGATTTAGTTTTTGTTTTCTTTACTGCACTACTAAACCTTTGTCTAACGCTAGTTGTTGTTGCTTGCGTAGGTTACAGCAGCTCAGCCGTTATCGCTTTTCACACTCCACTTACAAGTCGAGTTCACTATGCCAATATATGCACAGTGATTGCTTGCACCCGCACTGTTGCTCAGATGAATTTATATTGTTTCGATTTCGCTCTCCGTACTAATTAGCGTTAATTACGCATATACATTGGCGGTGCTGCCAACTGGTTTTGACTGGAAAAAACATCGGAGATGTATTGATACATCGATGTTTTCCAAAAATCGGAAACTTCGGTGTTCGATATTTCCTCATTACCCATCTCTACTTACACCCGGGTGTTTTTGGCACTGTATTTGCGGCAACAACAAACCCTAAGTGTTTTGCCACTCGTGTCACCCGAGTGCGTGCTGCGCAAAAACGCTTCGGGTGAGCCGACACACAAGCAATGATCTACCTGAGGCCATTTTTATGTATACATATATTTTATATGTGTGGAAGCAAGACGGCTTAAGAAAAAACGGGTGAAAAAGAACACTGGAAAAAAGGTTTTTCTGAAGTACCAGCCTGGCAATAATGCAAATGAAGGCGCGCCAAGGTCGTCGCAAGAAGGTTGGGTGAAAAGAGAAACATAAAAGTAAAGACAAAAAAAGGATTTTCGCTTGCTTTGTCGTTTTACTACCTGCTGCACCAAATGCGTCCCAAAACGAAACACAAATTTTTTCGTATAAATCTTACATTTTATTTAACTTAAGAGTATTCATAGAAAACTATTAATTTTTAATTATTTATCATTTAACACATTTATTTTGCTTCACTGCAAATGACTTATTTTAACTATTATTTTTATTGAAATTTATTATAATATGAATGGAGAAAAAGTAAATTATCAACAGTTTTAGGTCCTAACCTATTTCTTTTCTCCATCATAACATTTTCAGCTAAGGAAAACACCCTCTCGGCCGCTGCACTGCTCGATGGTATAGTAAGAAGTTGCAATGCTAACTTAGATAAAAGAGGATAAGTGTTTTCCTTACTTTTCCACCATTCAATGGGGTCAAATTCTTCGCTTAAAGCTACTCTCTCTACGCTATAACTTTCTATTTCCTCCCAAGGTGATTTAGAACTGTTTGTTGAAGAATCCACGAGGTAAGAAAAGAAAAATTGGGTTTTTGGCACAATCGTTTGATTTTTAGAGTTAGTTCCCAATTGACAAATTGGACTCGGTGGATCTGATTCATTACTCTTAAAACTATTGTTACAGGGAAATTCGCTTGAATTGTACAACAAAATATTCATTTTTTCGTAACAGAAATGTTTTATTTGATTTATATCCTCATGGCCCATAATTGCTGCAGGTGGGTATAAAAAAAATGCAGCTTTGTGCCAAATACTTAAATTTTGTTCCCAAATCAAATTCACATTAATTATAATTTTTTCCTTGAGAACCGATATTGGTGAAATGTCTTGAGCGTTCGGTTCGCAGAGTGTTTTAATTTTTGCAATAGAAGGTAAAACAAAGCACAAAGAAGGAGAACTACACGTTTGTAATTCTTTGAAAATTCTCTCGAAATCTTCCAGCAAAATCAATATTATTCTTAAAGTAGATATATTAACGCTTATGAGATATTGGCCTCCCTCAGTGTCACCTAATATGTCATTGACTGTTGTCCAGTTATCGACTAAAGAACTAATCATGATATAATTTGAATTCCATCGGGGAGGCCAAGAGTTTTCTAATCTTGTGTTTAGCCGATGATGCAAATTAGCTTGTTTTAAATATTTAACGATTTTTTTACATGAGTGTAATATTGCTTGAAGCTCATACGATTGTTCGAATGATTTTTCTAGAACATCAGAAAACAAATGACTGCTACAATTCAATCGTACATTCTTCGTCAATGCTTTCTTTATATTTGATCCCCTATCTGTTACGAATTTAATATTGGTAATGTCCTCAACATCAAATTGTAAAAACATAGTTTTTAGTTTTCTAAGAATATTTTCATCTGTCGATTTTTCAAAGTCCATCGATTTCAAACCAAGGATAATATCATTAATTTTGTAGCCTTTTAAATAATGCAGAGTGACACCTAAAAAATTTCTGTTCATGTACTGATCTGTCCACATATTAATCGTAGCCGATACTCCTCCATTATCCACTGCTTCCTTTATTTCCTTGGAGATCACTGTCCGCTTTTCTTCTGCATCCTCTTCCGCATTTCGGCTTAATGTCTTTGCGTCCGGGAGTAGGTCGTCGATATCGACGTTCGCTCCATAAGCAGCACCAATTTGTAGAAAGAATTTTACCAGATTGCGAAATCCAGTCCCGCTTACTGCGGAATACGGGCGACAATCCTGCACAACCCATTCGCTGCATTTTTCCAGAGCTGCTTCTTTGTCCAGCCTAGAAACTTTTTTCGCCTCACTGGGGTGTCTTAAGGACAGACAACATTTGTGTCTTGACAAATTTGAAGTCTGGTTGCCGATAGGTTAGGTTAGGGCGGTGACTGGCCGGCTCGTAGAACCGGACCGTCCACTTGAGCC
>JAEIHY010016246.1:0-14378 GCA_018904565.1 Drosophila tsacasi
ATTTTGTTGTGCATATGAAACTTAGGCACATTCCACTGAAAGTCAAAGATTCCACTGAAACTCGACGATTCCACTGAAAGTCGACTACCAAATTTGATAAAAAAAAATATCATCGATACGATATTTTTTTAATATCCCGACATCCCTAACCCCGACATCCCTAATCCCGACATCCCTACTTGAGACTGCTGGACGACTTCACAGTCGGAGTGCTCGGCAGCAACTGACGGCAAGCTGGTAAATCCCCAAGCTTGAAGCTTTAAGGAAATGGAAACAGTGTTACCAACTCGGCTATTGTGAGCAGTGTGACCAGATTTCATGCTGACCGAAAAGCCTAAAAATACTAAATCACAAAGTTTAAAATCATACCGGCTATTTACTTTGCCATTATTTATTTAATTTAGCTATTTTGGCTATTTTAGTTGGCCTGTCCGGCTATAAGTGGCGACCAATAGTTGGCAAAACTGAATGAAAGCTTCTGGACAATCAATATATCGATACTATCGTCAATAGTCCCGAGTAGTGTCGGTCCCTTGTTTTAAAAACATTTATGCTTTATGCAGTATCCTGATCAAAACGGAGCACAGCCCTAATTGGAGGCTCGCGGAGGGTCTCACCAACAATGCAGTATCAAGGTTTGTTATTTCAATTAAAACTAAAATATTGGACAACATTTATACAACATTTAATTCAAATGTGTACATTACGTTACATTATTAAAATTGTCAAAATTAGAACAAATGGTATTTTAATGTGCTGATTTATTAACCTAATGGACATTTAAAAAAAAAAAAAAGATCAAAGTGTTCTATGTATTTTATTTTCTTTTAGTGAAACTGCAATTCGATAACATGCCCAACGAGACCTACACAAGTATTCGATATATGGATAATATCGTAAGGCCCCCGTCTCTATTGGAAAAACGCGAGCCGCCTGCGAATTACAAAACACAATGTCGTTCAGTAATTTGTTAATGAAAAGCTGCCTCAACCAAGGCATCCACGGCTCCCGGGTGCCCAGCGTCTTGTACACTGGCACTCGGCAGGGGCACACTATCCGCGGCAAGCCGCCAGGGGTTGCCCGTACCTTGGAGCAGCGATTGCGAGGTGAGTGAAATTCGTTCTCAAGAGACACCTGCGCCGTATTCTGTTGATGTAACCGGTTCCTTCCCTCGGTTTGATGTGCAGAGGAGACCCTGTCGGATCCTGAGGTGGTGGCCCGCGTCAACATTGGATTTCCGCATCTGAAGGAGCCGCGTTCGGCGCAGCTGAAGATGCGGCTGGAGCACCTGAAGGCGCAGCGCACCAGCAAGGAGCTGGAAAAGCTGGCGCGCAGCAATAAACGTGAGTTTATCGTATTGAAATTAACGTGTATGAAATATAATAATAATATAACAACTGACAGTGACCATCGACCTGGAGAAGGTGCAGCAGGTGTATGTGAAGACGACAGGCCACCACGATCTGCGCTTGATGGCGGACCACTACGGCATTTTCGAGCATCTGTACGGCAGCGCATTTTTTGTGCCCCGAGTGCCGCTTGACATCAACTACGTGCTGGATGGTGGCGAGCGACTGGCTCCCGTCTACAATGGCAATGTGATTAAGCCGGCGGAGGCGGCCACGGCCCCGCAGGTTGCCTTCAACGGTCTACTGGATCCGATCACCGGCCAGGCGGCCACCTCGGAGAGTTTCTGGACTCTGGTGGCCACCAATCCCGATGCGCACTTCACCAACGACTCGTCATCGGAATGCCTACACTGGCTGGTGTATGTTTCAGCGGCTTCTACGCGTGGAGCCGCACGAATGCTGATCAGTATTCTCTTCTTTCTGCAGCGCCAACATACCCAACGGTCGGGTGAACGAGGGCCAGGTGCTGGCCGAGTATCTGCCGCCTTTCCCGCCCCGCGGCGTCGGCTACCAGCGCATGGTCTTTGTGCTCTACAAGCAGGAGGGGCGCCTGGATCTCGGCTCGTATCAGCTAGCCGCTGGCGACTACAGCAATTTGGAGAAGCGAACGTTCAGCACGCTGGACTTTTACCGCGCGCAGCAGGAGCAGTTGACGCCGGCCGGGCTGGCCTTCTATCAAACCAACTGGGACGAATCCCTGTCGCAGTTCTATCACGATGTTTTGAGTAAGTAACCATAACCAAGCAAGCATTTCCCGCCGATTGCCTCACTAATCACCCAACAACCCACCCACAGAGTGCAAGGAGCCCGTGTACGAGTATGACTTCCCCAAGCCGTATCTGGCCGACCAGAAGTTCTTCCCGCTGAAGCAGCCCTTCAATCTGTACATGGACAAGCATCGCGACCAGAAGCGGCTCAACCAGGAGTATTTGGAGCGCAAGCTGGCCCAGACTCACCCGTTCGATGGGCCCGATGCGCCGCTGCGCTACCCCAATGCCCATGCCATCGGAGGCGAGGTGCCCTCCTGGCTGAAGACGGAGATCCGGAAGCAGCGCCTGCGAACGGGACGTGTTCAGGACTATTAGGAAATCAAGAAACTGTTGTAATATTGTTTAACAAGTTGTTTGTTTTTTATTCTATTCACTGGAAGTACATGTTCGTTTTGCCTTGCTACGTGGATAAACGAGGGCTATGTGGAAGGTAACTTTCGCAAGGAGAGGTGCTACGCAACTTTTGACAGCACTGCCGTGGAGCTTAGTCCTTCTACTCCCTACACGGGCCATGATCAAGTTTCTGCGACGCTCAGTGCCAATCGAAATGAATTCTCCGTTTGATCCCGCTGCCAAGTGCGAAATCCGCTCTGTTTTTTACGTTTTTTTCATTGCGAAGTCGATTAAACCTGTGCAGATTTATCGGGAATTGACTATAGTGTATGGGGAACACTGCATTTCTGTTCAATAAGTCCGCTTGTGGAGTAGAGAACAGAGACAGCGGATGAACAGACGCTCAGGATCACGTTAGCAGATCATGAAGAAGTGAAAACTGCTACCTTAACTGGCTGGCGGTGGAGTTCTTCGGGGATACCAAAAGTGGATAATAAGGCTCAAGAAATGTATTGACAGGGAAGGTGATTATGTTGAAAAATAGGTAATGAATAGAGCTTTTCAATGATATCTAATAATACATAAATAAGTCACGTTGTACTGTCGAAAAAAAACTGGGAAAGTTACTTTTTACATAGCCCTCGAATATAGTCTAAGTGTAAATACGGGAAGAGGGTTCGGATTGGAATTATGTGAAGCGCTTAACAATTGTCCGGGAGGAAGATATATAGTAGCTTCTCCGCTAATGTGTCGTTTGGTTAATTTCTTTGATTTTTGGCACAGCTTTTTATCTATGTTTTTACGGTTCGATAAATTATTTGAATATTGTGTTTCGTTGTCCAATGTATCAACGTATTGGCCATCATCACAAGGTCCGGTCTGCATAGTATTAATTTTAAGTACTTTAAGTAAGTAAATCATTAAGTTTGCGCTTTGCCATAGCTGCCAACGGGCGGCCTGTAGACGGCTGGCAGAAAGGACACCTGAGTGCGGTTGAAGGCATACTTTCGTTTGCCGATATTCTTGAGTACGTTTTCCATGCGGGTGCCCTCGCTGCAAGGCAAGAGAAAGTGTGTAGGAAACATAATAGAGTTCGTTTTGGTTATCTGAGTTACTTAATCGATGCTCACCTTCTCATCGTGCTGAGTGCGTAGGGCACGTGCTTGGCCGGCAGCTGGAACTCGCGCACGAGGACGCGACACTGCTCCAGGGTCACCGCCATGCCAGTGCGATCCTTGGCGCTCTTGCAGGAGGTGAACCGCAGTCCGTCCATCAGACGGCAGGCATCCTCGGCCAAATGCAGAATCTTCACATTCTTGGACACATTGGCCCGCAGCTGCTGCTCCATGAGGCCCAGCAGCGAGCGCAGCGACTCCCCAGCCTCGACAGAGCCGAGGCCCAGCTTGCGGTAGCGTCCAAAGTACTTGCTCAGCACCAGGTAGTTGTCCCAGTTGGAGCGGTGCTGCTCCCGCGTCTGGCCCAGCGTCTCCGCGAAGCTGGCCTTCTCGTTGATGCCGATGTTGAAGAAGACGGGCGTCACCTTGAACGAAATGGAGGTGCCGTTGCCCGGCAGCGAGTGCTCCGGCACCGGCAGCTGCACTTCCAGTGCCTGCCGCGAGCCCGTGATCCGCGGCGTTGGCGCCAGTGCGGCGTCGCCCTGCGCCCGCACCAGCTGGAAGTTAACGGCCGACAAGTCCTCAATGGCGATGCACATGTCGCTCCACATGTCCGCCTCGTTGCCGTAGAGCGTGAGCAGCCCCTCGAAGTAGGCCAGCGGTCCCAGGTCGCGCAGCATCACCAGATAGCCCATGTCCAGCTCGCTGCCCCACAGCCGCACCATCAGGGCGGTGACTAGCGAGGTTATCTGCAGGGGAGAGTAGGGGAAAGAGTGCTAGGAAGCAGGAAAAATGTATTACAAAACCCTGCTTACCGCCTGAGAGAAGCACACGTCGCGGCGGTACATGATGCTCGCCTGCAGGCTGTTGCAGCGCACGTCCTGCTGCAGCCGCTGCACGGAATGAATCAGCCGCGCGGTCTTCAGCAGACGGTCCATGGCGTGACGCAGCTTGCGCATGCTCGGCCGCAGTTCCGCCTCCCAGTCGGTGGTCAGCGAGAGATCCAGGCCGTCGGTGAACTTGTTGCCCTTCTTGCTGATGGCAGGCGGCGGTAGAGGTAGAGCGTCCTCCTCCTCCTCCACCGGCCGTGGCTTGAGATCCAGCTCAAGCTTGGGCGAGGGGGCGACAATCACGTCGGGGGCTTGCTGCGGCGCCACAGTGAAGCCCTCCCTGCGCTTGGCCGGCGCCTTGGGCTGGCGCAACCGGATGGCCGGACTGTCGCAGTGGCCGCAGAAGAACTTCAGCTTGCTGACCAGACACATCACGCTCGCCTCGATGTTCAGCTGGGTGAGATCCAGGGGCTCCGGCTCCTCCGTGGGCCGGTAGTAGTTGGCCGACGGCGAGGAGCTCATCAGCTTGGTGTCCAGGAAGCCAGCCGGCGGATGCTGCTGCTGCTGCTGGCGCTTGTGTCGCTGACTGCGACCTATTTCGTCCAAGTCGATGAGCTGCACGGCGGGAGGGAGGCCCGGTGCTGCGGTGTCCGTTTGCCAGGCCACCGGCAACGACTGATATGTGGATTCCTGCTCATCGGGCGGCCCCTCTTTGCCCTGCTCCAGGCTGCGCAGGTGGTCGTTGTACGACTTCACCACATGCTGCAGCGAGTCAATGGCCCGAATGTCGAGCGAGCTGCTCGGCGAGTGCCAGCTGTTGGAGCGCATCAGCGCCAACTGTTGGCCGCGTGGCCAGAGGTCTGGCGGCGCAATCACCGGCGTGGCAAAGTCCTCCAGCTCCGGAGACTTGAGCTCCAGCGCCGTCAGCTGCTGGGTGATCTTGCGGAAGGGCGACATGGGCTCCATCAGCACGTTCTCCGGCTCCTCGATGATGCGATGGCGCTCGATAAAGGCCACGCCCTCCTCCACGATGCTCGGCTCCCAGATGGAGAGCAGGGTGCGTGTCAGGGCCACCATTTGGTTGCACAGCGGCATCATGTCCCTGGCACTGCGCCGGCTGGCCAGCTGCAGGAGCTGCGACATCAGTTCGACGATCTCCTTGCGCAGCTGCTTGGTGGTCTGCACGGCATCGTTGGCTGTCTGCACCTTGCAGGCGTCGCTCTGCTCCAGTTTCCAGGACTTGCTCTCCTGCAGGAGCCTGGAAGAGGAGAATAGGGGAGCAAAATAAGAACAATCATCTCCTAAATCCTTGCATCGATCAGCTAACTTGATCAGGCCGCCGCACTTGTGTCCCTTGGGATCGTGACGCGTGAAAGCGCCCACGGTGACCACGTCCAGCAGGCCGCGCCTCTGCAGCGTGTCGTTCTGCGCCCACATCCGCTGGACATGCAGGTTGACGGGCAGAAACTCGAGAGCCTCGTCCGCCTTGGCCGCGGAGCGCTTGTAGAAGACACCGTCGCGCGCCAGCTGCTGGATATTCTGCTTCGCCTGCGAGTAGTCCTTGAGCAGGCGCAGATGCTCCTCGAGCAGGTTCATCTGGCGCCAGCGCCACTCGCCGCTCAGCTCGCCCATGCCGGAGATCTCCTGCAGCAGCTCCTTCTCGCGCTGAATCCAAATCGAGAGCAGCTGCTGGGGCAGCAGGCAGCACAGCCGCGACTCGAGCAGCGTCTCTTGCACACTGATGTCCGCCCCCAGGGACGAGTGCAGCCGATAGGTGCGCAGGCGGGGATTGGAGCACACCCTCTGCAGGCCGCACTGCTGGGGAACGAAGAGGCGCACGCTCAGCTTCGGCGGCAGCGACTGGGTGCGTCGATGGGCTGTGTGGAGGAGAGTTCTTTTAGTTGCTGCTGCTAAAGGGATGAAAGCACTCCCAACGTACCTCTCCTACTGCTGGCAGGGCCGGCGGCAGTGTCAAAGAGCTGGGTGCTGGACCGCGGTGGCCCATTGCCACCATTCTGGCCGCCCTCCAAGGCGGCGGCCACGCCACTCCCGCTGGCATTGGCGTCCGGCGACCAGGAGGTAAGCGTGATAAAGCCGCAGTCGCCGCCACGCGGCGAGGTAAGCGGCATGCGTAGACGCGTGGTGTCCTGAATCGCGCCCAGGGCCACCTCGGCGCGGCCCAACGGCAGGGCGGTGTGCGTCAGCCTTTCCCGGACATCCAGCACACTGAAGCGGAGGCGTGTGGCCGCCGAGAAGCTGGCACTGCGCTGGAAGCGCATTGTGCACAGGAATTGGGGACTGCGCGTGTGCTCCTGGTACTCGGTGCGGGCATGCTCCCGCCAGAAGCAGTCATGGTCTCCTCCATCGCCACTCGTCACCAGCAGCGAGCAAACCACCTGGGGATTTGGCGAGCGCCCCAAGGCATTCACTGGCAGGCTATCACAGGACAGGGCCGTCTCGCAAATGGGCAGCTCGGAGAGATCGAGATCTGCAAGAGAAAAGCAAAACAGAACCAGTAAGAGGAGCGCAGGGAGTGCATCTACGACTGCGGGGATTTAGCGGGGTTTTTAATAGCAACAGCATCTAATAAAACTAATAATTAACAACAAAACACATGATTTAACGTTGAAATTTATAAGCAAAACAAAGTTTATTCAAAGAATAAATTCCATCTGTTTGAGTTCAGTTCCTTGGGAAATGATTAAATTCAATAATCACAAATTGTCCGCACCGATTTCGGTCGGATGATTAGATTCTATGTACAAACAATACGATATATAATAGATAAAGCTGTTCTGGAAGTCAAAAAGTTGAGTTTAATGGCCGTAAACCGGGTGAGCATGCGCATGGGTCAAAAATGAGTTTGGGGGAACTAAAAAAGATATCGTTATAGATATCGCAATACAGAGAGCGCAGTCCCCGCGATGAGAACACCTTGCATAGGTTCATCAGGGTTTCCACCATGAAAGAGAGCGAGAACGAGAGCGAATGAATCTTTGGAATCGTGGATTAAATAGAACTAAAACGAAAAGCGTCTTTATCCTTATTTGTCTTCGTTTTTTGCCCGGCTTTCCATTGATTGGTTTTGTTTGGTTTTGGGTTAAAACTGTATAAGATCACCTTCAAAGGGGTTCGCCGCCGCCGCTGTCGTTGCCGCCACCTCAAGCTCCTCTTCCTCCTGCGGCTGCTGCTGCTGCTGGTCCTCCAGCGACATGCCCAGATCAATGTGATTGCCCATTCTTGTGGACTGCCCACGGGTCTTGGCCGATATCTGTTCCTTTAGCTGGCGTATGAGCAGGTTTAGCTTTTCGTTGGACGCATCCTCGATGCTGGCCACCCAGGCGAGCCGTTCCGCCGAAGTGTACGTGATGAAGCGCTCCGAGATGCTGTCCTTAAAGTCTGGAACCAAAATCGATGATTAAAAAGTGCGAGAAACAGACATAATATCCGTGCTGGAAACTCACCTAGATCGAAGACGTAGCCCTCGGGATCGCGCTCCTCATTGTGGATGCGGGGGCGACAGTTCTCCAACACCAGAACGCCAACCACAGCCGATTTGGGGTCCCTGTCCTTGAGGTAGAACAGTAAATTGCCACGTAGCTTGCACCAGCGCTCAACTCGGACTGTGGGGCAAAGCGAGGATAATGTATGTGAGGTGCATAGGCCAAGAGTGTGGATGGAGAGAGCAGAAAGCAGGATTGTGCGGATTCTGCATATGTGTAGTACATTTCGTGCGTGTGTGTCGCGGGATGTGTAATCAAGGGCACATATACATAACGATATATATAGAGCGTATGATAGAACGGTTGATTAACCGCTTATCTTGCCCGTACGTACGTACCTTCGCTGCTGCGCCACAGGAAGCCTTCTTGGCGGTCGCTGAAGATGAGCAGGCCCTCCTTGTCGAATCGGGTTGCTGAATTGCTGGCAAGAGAGTTTAGCTCCGACTTGTTAAGGCGCATGGCTCTCTGTGTGGAATGAACAAAACCCAATCCATTAGCCGCAGCAGTAATAATAATAATATATCCCACAGATGGACGGCCACGACTCGCACACATCCGCACATCGCATTACTTATTCACGGCAATTACACGCCACGCTCAAGATATGTACATATGTACGTACGTACGTACGTGCCTTGGACGGCGGAGAAAGTGGCGGATGCGGATGTGGGCGTGGGCTTTGCATTGTATGGGTCAAGAGTACAGATACATACCTCCAACTCCTACACTCCTGCTCCTGCGCCTGCTCCTCCTCCTTTGCTGCGACCTGCGACCTCGTTACAGCCTTATTGATATTGCGCTTGCTGCTGTTTTAATGCCGCACAGCTGCTGACGTCGTCTCACACTGCCTGCTGCTGCTGCTGCTTCCGCCCCAAGATGCTGTCACATCCAGAAGTGTCAGTCGGTTGCTCTGAGTCGTTCCTATGATTGTTTATTGTACTAAGATTGTGTTTAGATTAGTTTAGTCGAGCTCCTGCCCAGTGTGACCGCAGCTCAAGTGTTTCGAAATACCGCGGTCACATCAGTTAGCGAAGGAACTTCTCCTCGTGAGTATACAAGAGAGAGAGAGAGACAGATATTATAAAAGCTTCCACCTGGCCTGAATTTTCCCTTAAACGGGTGACAGAAAATTTTATTAAAATCAAGGCTTAATATGAAATAGAATATACAATTTCTTATTAGGGAGTAGTATGGGAATTCTTAAATCTTGCCTCATCCTGTTATTTTCTGCCTACTGTGCCGTTTTCAACTATCGCAGATGCAACTGACAATAAAATGACAAATTGATCGATACATCGATATTACTTCTGTGTTTCTTCCAGCTCTATTCAATTCCATTTCACGTTGCCTCGTTCAAAGTCGTCTTAACTTTAATTTCAAATTAGAGCCGAGGAGAGCGGTTGAAGCTGCGGAAAATGACAGACAAATACAGAAAACTGCAGCAGCAGTTTCTCTGCTGCTATCCCGTAAACAAAATGGCCTGGTCTGTGAGTAATCGCTGACGGTTTTCTTGGCCACCTGTTGAACCTCATCTCCAGCAGCAACTGTCGCCTTGTTCCCGTTTCAGACTGTCAAGCTGCCGCTGAGTTGGGAGGAGCAGCAGGCCCTCATGGATGCCACCTGTCGCCACCCACTGAACCGGCGCCATCCGGTGCGTCGCAGCTACGTGGAGGCCTTCGTCAAGCAGCTAATGCATTTACTCAAGGACCAGGACGAGGTGCACGACGACATTTACGGAAGCCTGTGCAACCGAATGGCAGAGGGCACGGATTCGGGCACGGCCTATTCCTACAAACACTATGTGCTGCAGCCAGATGCCTGCATCACGCTCCGTGAGTCCAATAGCTTTGTTAGCGAGGGCACAACAGGATTGTGCACCTGGGAGGCGGCGCTGGCCTTGGCCGATTACCTCGTGGAGCACCCCCAACTTGTCCGCGGCAAGAATGTGGTGGAGCTGGGCGCTGGAGCCGGGCTACTGGGCATCCTATTGAAATTGCCTGCCATGTCGATGCAGGCGGAACAGGTCCTCATCACCGATGGCAGTGAGCCCTGCGTCCAGCTGATGCGCGAGAATATTGCCTTGAATTTCGCGGATTCATCGGCGGAACAGGCGCCCAAGGCGGAGCAGCTGCGCTGGGATGCAGTCAGCGAGTTCCCATGGCAGGATTATGCCGAAACGGATCTGCTTCTGGCGGCCGATGTGATCTATGACGATTCCCAGTTCGATGCCTTGCTGGGCGCCATGGATTTCTTCTACACAAGGCGAGGCAATCAGCTGGAAATGCTACTGGCCAGCACGGTGCGGAATATGGACACGCTGCATAAGTTTATGGCCAAGCTGCGTAAGTTGATGAATCAATATACAATTAATTAATTAATTAATCGATTGAAAGCAAAATAATCGATGGTATTAGTGTATAATTAGCTTTTGCTCAACTTTGCCAGTATTTATAGGGAAACAAACAAAGACAATATATGAATAAGATGTGTAGCGCCACACAAATTTAGATCCAGAAGTTGTTAACAGCTGGATTTACCTTATTTTCTTGTTACTTTCTACATTATTTTTATAACTACTTTTAGTATTAGTTGAAGTAGTATTATTTTACGGTCAATCAAAGTCAATCAAACTTTTCCTAGTTATTTAACATTAGTTAATTTTCCCTCTTGTTTTTTGCAGGCATTTGTAACTACAAGGTGACTCCCTGTGCGAATGTCTCCGCCTGTGCCAGCCACTTCTGTCGCGATCACACAGCCGCCGTCCAGGTTATCTCCATTAAACGCTAGTCTTAGCCCCCTTAAAATAAACCGATAATAAAATAACGAAAACTACTATCCACTATCTGGGAATCTCACTTAAGAACTTAATTGTTCAATTGTTTGCTTTGAACTTATGCAGGATTCAGCGTCAGGCGGCCATAAGGTATTGTGTTCTGTTTTCTATCTTTCTCTTTATTATACAAAAATTCATTTCTGCCTGAATGGGCGCTTAGCAGGTCTTTCAGGATATATAGCAGTCCAAGCTATTCGCTGCTCACTGGCTAATGGTGGGTATCGTGCCGTCGTTCAGCCAGCGGACATTGAGCTGCTCGATCTGGTGATTCATGAATATAATGCCGTACAGCTCGTACTGGATGTCCAGGAGGTGGGCGCGGTGCGTCCGCGGCACCTTCATGCCCACAATTAGGGCCAGCAGCGAACTAATTATCATAAAGACGAACCCCTGGGCCATCAGGATGCTCGAGTCGGTGGCATAGAAATAGGAGTTGGCAGCGTCCGAAACAAAGTACAGGAACACAATGCTGGTGCTGACCAGCTTGAAGATGTACGAACAGCAGACGACGAGCTCGGTGAAGCGCAGGTGAGTGACCTCCAGGAGGGCTATCTGCTGGCTGGAGTAGGACAGTCCGAAGAGGACCAGCAGCAGCCAGAGCGACCAGCGGGAGTCCGAGACGCTGCACTGGATCATGGCCACCAGGGTGAAGAGTACCAGCGCCATCTGGCCAGACACGAACGTAACCTTAACCGAGATGAACCACTGACACAACGGGGCCAGCAGGCTGCCACCGAAGATCGCCCAGAACATGCCGTCGATGCCGGAGAGCTCTGTCAGCCGCACAGCCTCGTTCAGGCTGAACCAGTAGATGAAGTACACGAAGAGGGCGAACTGCACGGCCTCCGTGAAGAGCACCAGCAGCATCATGTTCCACGCCTGGTTCTTGGTCACATAGAAGAACTGCAGTCGCTTGATCACCTCCGCGCGCGGCTCGAAGATGCTGCCATTGGAGTTGGCTATCCGCAGGTCGTTGTCCAGACTATTCACCAAATCCACTGTGCCGAGGAAGTGCAGTACCTTCTGGCCGACCAGGATGGCCAGCATGGCGGCCGTAACACTTAGGTAAGTTCCAGCAAAGTTCACATAGAGATCGTCGGTGAGCTGCTCCGGCGTCGGCGTCTGCCCCGCCCACTGCTTCACGTTCCTGCTGTAGGTGCCAACGATCAGGCTCACCGCCGCGGCCACGCCCAGCAGGTAGCAGCTGCAGCTGGCCGAGAGCATGGCCGAGCGGCTGCCCTTGGAGCTAATGGTGTGCAGGAAACTGAAGCCGGCCACGAAGGTCATGCTGTGGGCCAAGTAGGAAATGTAGGCGCCGACATGGTCTGCAAAGGTATTAATTTAAATACTTATAATTGCTTGGAGCTAATCTTATCTCTTCTTATGACTCACCAAATCCATCGGCAAAGTAAAAACAGCTGGCAATCAGATTGAAGGCACCAGCGACGAGGAGCAGCCACGACTGCCAGTAGACAATACATTTCTTCACATATTTAACCGCAAGCATGGCCACGGCGGTGATCAACGCACAGCAGGCGCCCAGAATCAGGGGTCCATAGTAGGTGAGGCCCGTGGCCTTGTCGTTGCGAACCGCCACAAAGGCGCAGATCGTATAGCCAAAGATCATGCCGCAGGGCATGAAACTGAGGCAGACTGCAGGCAGAATGGTTTCCCATTAGATATCTTTCGTTAATAGCTGTGGGGGGTGTGTGGTGACTCACCCACATAGCTGGGCGCATATTTGAAGAACTGCAGCACCAATTTTCCCCACATATTCGCCATATTTCTGTTGTGGATTTTGGATCGTCCAGCGGGTGTTGTCCGAGCTTGGGGCTTGGGAGCTTAGAGCATTTTAGCGCGCAGTTGGGGGGAAAATGACAACAGACGCAGACGCGAATCGGTCAGAAGTCCGTCGGAGAAGTCTGCGACTGCGGCAAAAAGGTGGCTAAGCTAAGCGATTAGATAAGCCACCAGCAGCAACACCACCAGGTGACCATGTGTGTGGCTACACGGGGCGAAAAAAGTTTCTTTGTCTGGAACTTAATTGTTAATAAACTCCTTTATGTGAAAAAAGTTTCTTTGTCTGGAACTTATTTGTTATTTAACTCTTTTGTATGGAGCTAAAGTTGTACCCTAAAAAAGAGGTGAGCCTGGCCTCTGTCCTTCTTGAAAACAACCGATTTATTGCTGTAAAACTATAATTTTGTGACTAAATCTTTCTTATTTCTAGCCATTTTAAGATATATTTCATATATAGAGTCTAGATTGCTTCGGCTGCAGATGCTAATTTCTGAACTAATAAAATTTCCACCCCAGAGAAACCTAGAATAATTTATTGCATACCTCTGGACACATTTATAAATTGATTTGAAGTAAAACCTTTTCCTCCCGAAAGCTTAAGGAAAATGTGAAAATGTTCAGCCATTTAGGCTCGAGTGTCCATTGCCCCGATAAAGGGCTCATTAAGGCTTAAAAACTAATCGTAAATGGCCAAGAGTGATAGGGAATTCAGGCAATCAAACGTCCGGGGGAAGTACTTATATATATTTTATCGCTCGTTGGGTAGGGGTTGGGCCGGCGATTAAAATAAGAGAGCAAATATATAGTGTGTAGGTTCTGCTTTTTAGTTTGTTTACCTTAGAGCGTAACTTTGATTTGAGAGCGGGGAGAAATCGAGAGCAAAGTTAAGGTGGTCTTTAGCTTTCAAGATTGTGCAGCTCTCTTGGCTTGGGGTTGGCTTTCAAGAAATATGGTGATGGCAGAGATTAGAGGGTTTGTTTTGAAAATTGAAGGGTTAAGTTAATAACAAATAATAGAACAAAAATCCTTTAAGCAGGGAAATCATTATAATTTATTTATTACCAACTCCTGTCAGAAATCACTGCAAAGAACATTATTACAATTAATAAATTAGCAACTAAAATAAAACTAAGTTAAGAAAGCATAGCCTGAAGGCCATAGTTGCTCTGGCTTTAAAACACTGTAATAAATAAATTATATTTGTTATTATAATAAAAAATAATAATAATAATAATAATAAAATTTTTATTAATTAGAGAACCATTTTTTCGAGCCCTAATCAAGCTTATCAATTCCCTTTATAAAATAGAGATGGGTGTGTTTTTCGTGTAATATCGTGACCCAGCGTGTTTGTGTTTAAAAATTAAATTTTATATGTATTATATTTGTTAAATATTTAAAATTCAACAAATAAATTATTACTTTGAATATTTTGTGTTGAAAATTATGTAATTAAACATACACCTCTCTCCCTATCTCCAGGCTCATCTCTGCCCCAGAACCTCCCTCTGGAGCCCTGGACTTTTCCCGATTAATCGAATACCGAGAGTTGCGTGATAACAGCCAAAGCGAGGCCAAAGCTCGTGTTGCATAAGCTCAAGCGTCCTGCCAGAGAGCGGATAAGAGAGAGTAACAGCCGGCTTCTGCGCCTGAGCTCCTCCCGGGTAGCGGCTCCCTCTTCCTTCGTCCTTCCTTCCCCACCAACCCGGTCACGGCGCTTATCTTGTACTTTGGCCCCGGCCTTATCCCAGGCTTTTGCTATCGCAACCTAACTGCGCCGACACC
>JAEIHY010016250.1:0-13136 GCA_018904565.1 Drosophila tsacasi
ATGAGTTTAATTTTCCTTCTACTTATTCACGATTTTGTATTGTGGCGCGCTCTAGTGATGATGAAAACATCGATGCATCAATTGTTTTTCGATATTTATGTTGATATCGATATTAAGCGATGTTAGACGAAACATCGGCTCAATATCGCTGAGCACAAAAGCTCAAAAGCTCAAAATCGCTGAGCACAAAAGCTCAAAATCGCTAAGAACAAAAGCTCAAAATCGCTTAGCACAAAAGCTCAAAAGCTCAAAATCGTTGAGCACATTTGCGAAAAAGTTCGTCGTGACAAAAAATATAAAATAAAAATATCGCTATTTCGATATTTGGACAAACAAAAATTCGTGATATAAATATATCATCTCTAGAAAAATATCGATATCTTGATATATTATCAACAACCCCAGAAAAAAGAGTGGCAGCCTTGACAATCAGCTGTTTACTTCTGCTCGAACGAAAAAATTGGGCCTCTACAGATACTCAAATGTTTGTTTGTAAATTAGCAACACAAGTGTAATGTCGCAACAAAAATAAAAGGAAAATTAAGGCAAAAATGGAGGTGTTTCAGACAGATTCGCACTACATATTCGTGAAGCGGGACAAGAGTTTGTGGTGGCATCGCAAGACATCAGATTTCACAATAAAAGCAGGTAAGAAAGTCAATTGCAAAACAATGTAATTAAGTGAATCATTTTGAGTGAGTGCCTTTGTTCCATAAATATTAAGTCTCAATAATTTAAATGTTTTATTTATTGGAATGATTTGTTTGGGAAATTTCGATGAAAATGAAGCTGCTTTTGTGGGTGTACTTGTGGTTGTTTGCTGTGTGTATTTCAAGGATTGAATATTGAATGAATGAATAAAGCATGGTGATTAATCCCGCAAACAAGTTTCCTTTAAGCTCAGCAGTTTCATCATTTATTCAGTTCCTCATGAGAAGGTCACAGTTTCTAACGACTTATCTTGCGACAATTACGCCTTAGGTTGTATCTGCTGCTGCTGCTGAATTTGCTTAAAATTATATGAATAGTCTTTTGGATATATTTAAATGGCTGTTATACCATTTGCTTATGATGCACTTTTTTCAGGGATCAAATAACTTCCCCTGAAGATTATTCAAGCACGAAATAGGTTCTTTCCCCTCCTTCAAGTAATTAAAAACGAGGTGTTAGTTCTTGAAATGAAATTGTCCTGAGTTAATACTATACCTCATTTAATTGATAACCTGCGGGGCCTATAAATACCGTCAGTAAAGTAAACTACAAGCAATCAACGAGGACTCCCAACCGCTAATTGCTTGTTTACTGGGGGAGCAATTAAATTATGATCAACTTCCCAGACACGCAACGTGTCGCATTTAAATGGAACCGGGCATTTACACTACCAACACGGCCACAGAGACGGATGGATGGTCACTTTCTTTAATTCCGTGAGTCATCCGCCGTGTGACCCCTGACCCCTGTGCGCATACCATAAATCTTTGTCCAAGGTCACCGCAGCTGCTCCCGCCCATCAATTGTTGTTTTTTGTCCGCACAATGAAAAGCTTTTGTCCCAAGTTGACTAAATTTTAAGGGCTTACTACACATTATTATCGATTTACAGCCAACGGAAGCTAGTTATATATTCTCCAGTCTGGCTGAGGTGTTATCTTGCCAGATATTCCTCGCAGTCTCATGAGATAAGGGCAAAAGTCTCTCAGCGGCGCAGTTTAAAGTGTTGAAATCGTGCCGCCGCCGAGCTCTCGTGTGCCTCTAAAAGGATTCCCAAGGATGCACGTACAGTAGGTGGCACGTAAAGTGCCATTTCACATTTCTGGCTTTAGCTGGCAGTGGAGACGGGTGGCGTTGGGCGGTGGTTGGTAATGAGCACACGCAACGCTCTCCAGCTGCAAACATGTAACCTGAAATTACAGTCCTGGGCACTAAAAGGCGACCATAGTTGGTCAGCGCTCAATAATAATGGTTACTTGCGCCACTATTTGCCTGCCAGAGATAGTGTAATTCAGGGGGCGTAATGCTGATCAAATATGAATAAAGCCCAGCAATGAGCAAGAAGGGTATCGTTAGAAAGTACGGAGTATCCTGGAAAAATAAAATTGAATCTTATAACTAAATAAATAATACGGATCTCTCCTATTTTCCAGGATGGGACCTCAGCTCCGTGGACGACATCGAATGCATTGGGATAACGCATGGAATTGTGGGCGTAATCTCGCTACCCAACGTCTATGAGCCCCATTTGGTGGTGGTGAAGGAGGCCACGGCAGTGGGAGTCCTCTATCCACCCCACTTGGTCTACAAGATCAAAAACATATGCATACTCAGTGCCGAGGAGCCGGACACCGAGTTGTCAAACTGCACTAAGCACACCAAGTAAGCCTAATCGATAACCAAATTGTAGTCACCAATTATTAATGAACCACTTCCGAACCAGGAGCAACCAGTCTACGCCCACTCACAGCGCATCCATCGCGAACAACAACAATGCAAGCGCTTCGTCAGGCAGCGGTGGTGGATCGTCAAAGAGCACAAAATTGTTCGAGGGCATGAACAAGACATGGGGCGCCGTGAAGAGTGCCGGGAACACCATCAAGAACACCACCCAGCAGGCGGCAAATCTGGCCACCAAGCAGGTCAAGTCCTCTGTGGGTATCCGAGAGCCCAAGCACATCGAGCGTCGCATCACGGAGGAGCTCCACAAGATATTCGACGATACGGACAGCTTCTATTTCAGCTTTGACTGCGATATCACCAACAATCTGCAGCGGCATGTGGCCAAGTTGGAGGAGAATCAGCGACAGGAGCCGGACGAGAGGTTTTTCTGGAACAAGCACATGATTCGGGATATACTCCAGATGAATGTAAGTTCCCATTGAATAAGACATTGAATAAGATATTTAAACAGCTCTTTTGCAGGACAAGACATGGATATTGCCCATCATTCAGGGGTTTGTGCAAGTTGAGCCCTGCGTCATTGGCAATGAGTGCTTCACCTTGGCCTTGGTCTCGCGAAGATCACGACATCGAGCGGGAACTCGGTATGAATGCTTACTTATCTTTGTTTCACGGATATCAGATTTTTCCTTAATCTATTTCCTCAGTTATAAGCGGCGTGGCGTCGACGAGAAGGGGAACTGCGCCAACTATGTGGAGACGGAGCAAATACTCTCCTTCCGCCACCACCAGTTGTCCTTCACCCAGGTGCGCGGCTCTGTTCCGATCTATTGGAGCCAACCGGGCTACAAGTACCGCCCGCCACCACGTCTCGATCGCGGAGTGGCCGAAACGCAGCAGGCCTTTGAGCTGCACTTCACCAAGGAACTTGAGATGTACGGGCGGGTCTGCATCGTCAACCTAGTGGAGCAGAGCGGAAAGGAGAAGCTGATTGGCGACACATATGCTGAGCATATTATAAAGTACAACAACGAGCTGATTATATACGTAACTTTTGATTTTCACGATTACTGGTAAGGAGTTCGAAGAGCAAGTCCCGCTCCCTGCCTAACACACGTTCTCATTGTAGTCGTGGCATGCGCTTCGAGAACGTCTCCGCCCTGATTGATGCTGTAGGCCCTGAAGCTGGCGCCATGGGCTTCCACTGGCGCGATCAGCGTGGAATGATCTGCAATCAAAAGGCGGTGTTTCGGGTGAACTGCATGGACTGCCTAGATCGCACCAATGTAGTTCAAACAGCCATTGGCAAGGCGGTGCTGGAGTCTCAGCTCGTTAAGTTGGGCCTCTCGCCGCCCTACACTCCCATTCCGGAGCCGCTAAAGTCGCCGTTTATGGTTCTGTGGGCCAACAATGGGGACATAATAAGCAGACAGTATGCGGGCACCAATGCCTTGAAGGTACCAAGCCAGAGAACCGTTTTTTAAATCACATTTATAATTAATAATACGTATTTTTGATAATCCCCAGGGAGACTATACCAGAACCGGTGAACGAAAAATCAGCGGCATGATGAAGGACGGCATGAACTCGGCCAATCGGTTCGTCTATTTATTTATTTCTTGTGTGTTTCAGTGTCATTACCATTATCTTGATTGAACTAATTATCCAATTTCAATGTAATCCCTTTAATCCCATTTCTGTATGTCCCTTTAATTATATAAGCGACTTCTTGGCCATCAATCTCCTGCTCATTCGGCCCACCAGCCAGTTTGTTCAATCAATCAAGTCCAAAAAACTCAAAAGACCTCAGATATCTCATCGTTTTTGGCTCACTTTTATTCGTAATTTTTCTACTAATAATGCATGGCCTCCTCCCATATCTAAATTCAGTAATCAAAGCTGATCTAACCAGAAATTAGTACCATTTTAAAATATTCTTTATTCCGGTTGCACATGATTGTTGCCTAATTTCCTGCCGACCTTCTTCGTAGCTTTTTCATTCAAAACTTTGCGGACTCGTTTCGCCAGTGCATCATCGACTTGATGCAGGGCCACTTGCTGACGGCAGATGAGCTGCAGGAGGACGAGGTCCTGAACACCATTCTGCAGATCCTAACACCCGAGACACGGCCGCCGATGCGTGGCTACTATAATCCCGGTGTGTTCGGGCCAGAGCTGCAGCTGCTCGAGTCCATCGTCACGACCAGGTGCGCAGTGCAGGGGCCGAGGAGATCCGCAGGCGATGAAGTCGATCGAAACAAAGTCAGACAGTTACTGTTTTTAGTTGCTCCGATTGTTGCATACCCTTTGATTCTTAATTTGCCAAAGGTACCCTCTTTTCATACTTAAGTCTTATTTCCGTCATTCGCATATCTGCTTATTTGAAACGCGAATTCCTGGCCCATTAATAATAATACTTGCCACTTTCAGTTACTATTTGGCGCGCTTTAAGGACTCCTATCGCCAGGCTACCATTGATCTTATGCTGGGCAACCAGGTCTCCTCCGAGTCCCTCAGTGCGCTGGGCGGTCAGTCGGGAACGGACGAGAGTGATGCCGCGGAGAATGCTGAACATGCCAAGTTGCTGGTGGAGGACTGCCGTCGTCTGCTCCTAGGATCCGCTCAGTATCCGGTCGGAGCTTGGGGACTCATAGATGCTGACCCAAGGTTAGTAACCAATCAGTAATCAAGGATAGTCTGGTTTTCGGTATTCAAATTGTATTCCCCAGCTCCGGTGACGCCAACGAAACCGAGGTGGACTCCATACTGCTGCTAACCGACGACTGTTATATTGTGGCCGAATACGACTCGCATCTGGATAAGATCGTCCGCTTCGAGAAGGTCCAACTGCCGCAGGTGCGACACATCGAGCTCGGCATGTACCAGCAGACGAAGATATTCCAGGGTCCAGCCACGGCGCATCTCTGCCTGCGCCTCAACTACAGTGTCGAGGATCAGGAGGGCTACTTCCACATGTTCCGATCGGCCAACTTGCGCTTCTTCAACAACATGGCCTATGTGATCAAGACGCAGGAGGAGCTGGCCGAGTCCCTGACATCCATTGTTGAGATGTTCCGCATTGCCCTGGATAATGCCGGAAATACGGACGTTCGATACGTGACAGGCGGGGTGCTGCAGCGCAGGAAGAGCAAGGTGCCCATGCTGGATGTACCCAGGGGCATGCCGCGCAACCTCTCCGAATCTCAGCTGGTACAGTTCAGCTCCAAGGCCCTGTCGAATGTAGCGGGTCAGTTCTCGAAGCTGGGTCAGACTTTCAAGAAGCCAAGCTCTAGCTCCACACAGCAGCAGCAGCAGGCACATCCCAGCAACCTGACAGCCACCATTAATCCCCAAGTGATGCGCCAGACAGGCGGCAACGATATCGGGATTGATGCTGGCCAGGAGGCAGAGAAGGCCGTCTTTACGCTGGGCCGCAAGCAACGCAACTCAAATAGCGCCAGCAGTTCCGACACCGACGAGCATGACAACAGCTTGTACGAGCCCGAGGTAGATTCCGATGTGGAAATAGCGCTGGACAACAAGTCGAACTACAACGAGAACGCCTTCCTGCCATCGGTGGGCATTGTCATGGGCAGCCAGAAGGAGGAGCATTCGCCCAGCTCCTCGGACGAAATACGGCAGTTGGAGCAAAAGGACAGCATGTGCAAGACCGCCGAGGATGTGCTAACCATTTCCATTACCTCAGTGACAGATCACGTTGGTCTGCCGACGGGTCTGTTGGAAAATGCACCGACTCTGCGGCCGATCACACCCAATCCTCAGATCTGCGTGCAGGCGCAGGAGGCCTATGAGGCTGAGGAAGAGGAGGGAGTAAAGTCCCTGTCCAGGTCGGTATTCTACAAGTGATCTTTGGTTGTAGATAAATACATACATGTATTATTCGATTTAAGCTTCGTTTTTCAGTCTTATACGTTCTTAATTAGCCGATCTGTTTGTTTGTAGAATTTGTAAATGTGTTTTAACTTATTCGAGGTAAAAGAGAGTATTATTATTATGCTTCAGTTATCCCTTCTGTGTGTTCTCAACTCTACGAAATACCTAAGATTAGCATGTATTATTGTACAAAATCAAGAAATACCTGTGCCTGCTATACATACCACATACACTCGGCTGTTTCTGGCCCAATAAACAAATCGCTCAAAATAAATCCATTAAGTAGAAATATCTGGCGTGTTTTTGAATTGTAATGCGTTTTCAGTGGCCTGGGCACAGATCTCAGCCTGCCTTTGGGTCTGCCCGCCCACCCAGAGGCCAACAAGCTCAAGCAGCTCACCAGTCCGCTCTCCAAGCTGGCGAAGAACATTGGCCTGAACCTGGATCCGCGCAAGATAGCTACAAAGGTAAGTTTTTATTAATTGCTAAATTCTATTATTCTTTGCTAATACTCTTTATTTTATTTTTTCTTTTTGCAGACCGGAGTTCTCTCTCCCACTAGTCTCTCTGGCGAGAATACCCCGCCCGAGCGCGGTCCCAGTTCCCGGGATCATCTGCTGGAATTGTGGGAAGCCGAGAAGTGCAAAACCAAGTTAATAGCCCTATAAGCAATACTCGAAACTCCTCTACACTTATTTAAAATTTAGTACAAGTGATATATTTATTTATTACCAAAAAGGGAACGAAGCTGAACAAACACTTCCATTAATGTCACATTAGGAAAAACAAAACGAAAAATATATACAACACCGCAACGTTTTAGTGCTTCTAATAATGTAGATGATATATAATATATGCCATATTTTGTGATTGTTATAGCACCGAGTTTTAGGGAGTTTTACACATTATTGTGTAACTAGAAAGTAGTTGTATATTTGTTGTAACCTTTGCATTATCCCAGTGGACCGAAACATGAGTGTGAGTTCCATCGTGTAACGACCGATGGAAATAACGTATCAGTAAAGGGAAATATAGCTCGAAAACAGCTCGCTTGCAAGCTTTTCATGATATCTTTGTCGAGTAAATTTTAATATAATTATAGAAAAATTATCCAAACGTGGTATAAAAATGATTAAAAAATGGGCTACAAGAATCGTCTTTTGTTTATAAACGCTCATTTCTAAGCTCGTTTCGAAACATTGAGCGAAACTTCAGCCAACTTATCGCTTATTTATATTGTTTCTAAGTTCGTTTTCCGTTTTTTATTTACTGGTGCAGCTTCAAAAAGTATTAACATTCAGTAGAGTTAAATCCGGCACTTAGCTTTTGAAGGAAACTAATTATACGTACATCGGATTGGTGAACTGCAGAATCCACGACAACACAAGACTTGAACACACGCCACATTATAACAAAACTAAACGAAACCAATTTTTAGCTAGAAGGTAAAGCAAATATAGTAACCAGTAATATTTGGCATACGAATAATGCATTGGGGTCTGAGGGGATTTCGGAAATGTCAACGAATATTAGGTGGCAACATATTAGCTTGGGGATTCGCTGTATGCCCTCCGTAGAGTTTGTAAATAGCGAAATATTTAATGAGTAAACAATACAATTAACTAGAACTATGTATGCGCCACCGATTATATGAAATATAACAATATATATGTGTTTAAATGCTTAAAATGTAATTTGTCTGATGTAACTACGAAGGACTGCATCCAATTATTTGTGAAGCATCCCATTAAAGATCAACATGTCAGTGTCAAGTGGTGTCCCGGTGCTAGATGAGGCCTGTTTACATAAGCGATAAACGAGGAAGCAAAAAATGGCAGACCAACCACCAACCCTGTGCCAAGTGGAAATCAAAAATCCATTAAAACACCACGGAAACGGACCCGGGGCCCTGTAATGCTGTCAATCAGCTTACACATACACAAGTGTCTCTATATTGATATTGGACTTTATTTATGCGAACTTTGGACCAACCAACGGAACTCCTGAACTTTCGGCCAGCCAGCTGATAAGGACCGCACGACGATGGCCTGCTCCTGCTCCTGCTCCTCGTCCAGGCGTCCAATATCATGCTAATGTGTACGCACAGTTGCATCAATTGTTTTTCAATCAAAGTGCCATCAATCTTATTGGCTGTTTGTTTAATTAACGTACGCATTGTCTACCTATGGGAACGGAGAGAGGTCGAGGCGGGGCAGGACCTAGTGTGGGTGTGGGAAGCGGAGGGTGGGTGGATACGTAAGGATATTTCATGCCAATCCATTTGACCCCCAGTCACGCCTGATTGCCACGCACCAAGGATGCACTGCCTCCCTCTCGATATCCCTGGCATTTTTCTTTCGCATTTCGCTTCTTAACTTTGTCCGTGTCTTTTGCGTCCATTAAGTGTGTCTGTGCTAAGACTTGGAAATTGTCTTTTGAATGTTTCAATTACACGCCTTCTTAAGCACAGCTTCCCTTTCAAATTGAACCAACGCCACCAGACTCTCTTCGTCCTTCGTCCTTTGCCCTTCGTTCCTTCGTCCGGCTTCCATGGTCGGATGGGCGGACTTCAGACGGACGGAGACTGATCTGGGTTGGCTTTCCCTCTGCCATCCTCCGGTATTCGTTTCGGTTTGCTTCGGTTTTTATGCGCCAATAAAGTGAAATGCAGAGATAGTCGGAGGATTTACTGCCTTTGGAGTAGGCTACATGCTATATGTATGTATATGGTGTGCATGTGTGGTCCCTGGTAGCCCTCATCCCCCAGCCAATTTCGTTAAACACTTTTGCCTTAAACCATTAATTTCCTATATGTTCGACTTGTACGTGCTGCCAGGCACTCCCTGCAGCCACCCCGAAGCCCCATGGAAAGTTAATTTTATTGCTAAAAGCGGGTTAAGTGCTCGGTGCACAGCTGAGTGCCTCTATTCGGTGGGCCCGGAGGCTGTTGGGTGCTCCCCGATAGAAATCAAATTTGCTTTATGGTATGTATGCTAATTTGGTGTCTGGCTGGTGTCCGCCCTGTGCTATTCCGGGCCAGACTCTGGTCGATGGCTTGTATCCACGCTGCACTTGATGGGCTTTTAATTTCGGGTTGAGCCTGATGGTGAGATAGAAACTTGTTTTATTATTCATTTGGAAGTTACTGCGGACAAAAATGAATGATAGAGATTTCCAATATAAGTTCCATACTCAAAATTTTACGGGTTAAAAATAATAAAGACCTGCAGACTTCATAGAAACCGATAACACTTTAGGAGGATGCATTATAGTCGGTATCGTAAGCATGAGAATATACCATTTTGAAATACCCCATAAATTCAATCTGCCTGGTTTTTTGACACTCCGTACACTACGGGCACTCCGAATTTTAATACCCTTGCAGAAGTTTGCAATGCAGTTAAGGCAACATTTTCGACCGTATAAATTATATATATTCTTGATCAGCATCAACAGCCGAGTCGATCTAGCCATGTCCGTCTGTCCGTTAATTTCTACGCAAAACTAGTCCCTCTGTTTGAAGCTCTCCGAATGATAGTCTTAAAAATCCTCTGACAATATAAGTCGGAATCGGCCGGATCCTATGTAGCTGACATAGGAACGATCGAAAATTTTTGAAGAAAAACATTATAAATTAGCCAGTTTCTAACATATATTTATATAATTTGAGACATGGCAATTTTGTATTATTCTAGAATATCGGATGTGTCAATAATTGTGCGTTTGTTTTGGAATGTCGATATGTCCGTCGTCGATTCATGATAGATGACACTTCAAAATGAATACCTTAACTTTGAATTTTTGTGCAGTATCATCCCACCAATAAAATGGCAAGCGCTCGCTGAACCATTAAGCCGCAGTTGCCGTTGATAAGGCTCCACGGCTGAATCATAACTACGAGCAATCGAACATCCTGAACAGCGTCAGGAAGCTGGGAAATGACCAGAGCTGCCCCGGGGAGCCCCCCAATCACTGTGATCTCTGCTAGTATCAGCACAGATCCGGATGCATGATACGCAGCTCCACCATGAAGTAGAGAACGACTACATCATGAAGTAATTTAGTCACCGGGAGGCGCCCTGGAAGGAGCTCCAAAGCCATTTGGACAAAGCCGGATGAAATGCAAGGAGTACCTTACACAAGTTATACATTTAGTAGTTTCATTTCTGTTATGTTATATTCGTATTTCTATACATCATTTTAAATATATGTATATTACTATCACTATGCAAATGATCCCTAGATTTTGTTATTGTTAGATTAGCGCACTGCTTCCAAAGTGGCTACTAAATCCAGTATTCATAGGGTATTAGTGCTGGTTAAGACTTATATTTTGATCGAACGAATATTGTTAGGGATAATTGGAACTGGACAAATATTTAAAAATTGCTGCTTTGTCGCTGCACAGCAGTGCCGAGATTAGTATTTTGATATGAAAAAGAGTTCTCCGACTATATGTGTACGTATTTGTTGTTGAATTAAAATTTGTTAAGTGACATGGTCTGCTTTCATTTATAAATTTGTAAGTAAGGTAAATATTTTTTTAAATCTAGACCTCACAGATTTTTACGTCAAATATTGCACAGCCTTTGAGTTTCATCAAACCCAAAACTTTAGTATTAATCGGGATTCCGAGCAATACAGAGCTGTGAATTATTGGTAAAAAAAACAGAAAAGTAAGAGTTCGAAAATTTAACTTAATTATTTTGCTAGTTTATTTTATGAATTTATTTTTGTGCTGGCAGCTACTCACCAGTACTTGTTAGCTACAAGGCCATGTCGTGTTCAAATTCGTTGATGATGATTGGAAACCCTTGCGACGATGTGTGCCTTCCACCGCTTAACGGGATAGTTCAGGCGCCCATAATTCCCCCATTCGATCGACCGGGCCGCAGGACTAACGTGCTAGATGAAATTAAGACCGTGGTGAATGCCCTCATGCGGAACCGGTGCTCTAGCCATTTCCGAAAACCCTTGGGCACAAACCCCATGGATCTACCAAACTATCACATGTTGATTAAGAATCCTATGGACTTGAGTACGATCCTCCGCCGCATGAACAACAACTACTACTGGCAGGGCAAGGAGGCAGTCGACGATGTGATGCTCATCTTCGAGAACTGCAGGAAGTTCAATCAGGAGGGATCCAAGATCTACGAGGCAGGCGAGGAGCTGAAGAGCGCCTTCTTCAGATACATGTCCACGTTAGATATGACCAGGGAGAAGGAGGTGAAGCTAATCGTCCGAGGAAGACGTCCGAGCTTGCGTCGTCGTCGCACCTCCCGCAGTTCCTCGTGTAACCCGAGTTCCCCAGAATAATCTACCCATTCCGATGAATTCCCAATGATTTCCGATGTGTGCTAATAATCCTTGGTAGCTACCGCCATTGCAATATTGTTTGGAATGCTGGTTTTCAAATTTATAACAAGTTTTTAGAATTATCAAGAGCCACTGCACGCTTTGTGAACTATTATAAAATAAACAACAACTGGGAACAAAATATACGTTTTTTATTTCTTCAGACACATGAAAGCAAAGTACTGTCAAGCCAACAGATTTCAAAGAATGGAAGGTCATCTTTTACCCATAATCAAAATATCCTCTAATGTGCCACAATTATGGCTCTTTGGCTTCCAGTAATTGATATGGCTGCACCTTGAACCACGACGAGCTGTTAAGCCGATTAATATAAATGCAAGCCATTTTCACACCAAAATACATTTATATTTATATACAAAATTTATGGAGCTTCCGGATAGGTATTGCGAATAAATGAATGGAAATAGCCGCAAAATCAAATGATGCATAAATAAAATCCAAAACCACTCGGCGTTCCAAACAATATTTGCAGATGCGAATCACCTCGAGGTCAGAGAGTGCACGCATATGCCAGCGTCCGTGTCGGCGTCCGGGGGTAATTTGACCTATGACCAGCCAGCAACCGCCATGACACTTGAAAGCAAATTAAATAGAAAATTGAGTTTTTGCGAAAGTCATCCCAGAAATGGTTGTGAAATTTTATACATAATTGAATTTTTGGTCAAGCAGCACACGAAGCACACACACCGAAAATCTCTGCATACAATTACCTAAAACCAGGACTACACATGGACAGCTGATGTCAGAGGTCAGCGGGCGGGGCGGGGCGTGGCGTGGCCTGTGGCTATTGCACCACACGCCAAACAATCGGCAACCGAATGTCATCTTCAATTTCAAATTCAATTATAAAACAAATTGGTTTGAGAGCAAATAAGCACTCGCACACAGAGAGCGAGGGAGATAAACTCAGGCGGGACGACGACTCGTCCTCTTGGCGACATCAAACGGCAAATCCATTCATCCACTTTGCGATTGTGTCCGGTGAAATAAATGTAATGAAATGTTAACAAATGACAACAGGCTGGCAAACACACAAGTAACAAAAACCACAAGGGTGGCTGCTCCGGCTCCGGCTGCGTCCGAAGGACTCTGCCCTCCTTCGACTACGTATCGAATTAGTTCGATGAGATTTATTGGCTCAAGTCCCACTTGACCAGCGGCCAGACAATTATGGATTAGTGCCATTTGTTCTGGCATCGCCGGGCCATGATATTCCTCCACATGGTCAGATGACATTGATGATGCCACAGCCAACCAACGATGATTATGCGGCATAATGTGGCACCGATTTTCAACGCCTTTGATTGCGGCATCGCCATTATCTAAAAGGCATCCGATTACCTCCTCGTCTACCACGTCCACCCAACACCCAATCCCTCCGATGCCAACCCCCCACAATGGCGAGCCGTGTCCTTGGCCAACCCACGCACGTCATCGCCAGGAACGGCCCATGTCACTGGTCCTTGGGGG
>JAEIHY010016252.1:0-12414 GCA_018904565.1 Drosophila tsacasi
TCTATCAAAGTTTAAGTAAAGTAACTTCTTTATATGATAGTTTATTGTCTTGTTTAAATAATATACAATTTCTAGCTTATAAGAGAAGAGGAAATGAGGGTTGAATTAATATTTTTTATTTTATTGCCTAGACCTTTAAAAGGAATGTCAATTCTAAAAAATATATTGGTAATGAAAAAACATCCATCCCAGCTTATAAATGTCGTTAATGGTTCACATTTCGTGCTCTTAATTGTTAATTCAAATAATCCTTTCTAATATTATGTTATACAAGCTGTTTGTCTTAAATAAGACCGCAGTGCCACAAATACGAGGGGGTATTCCTTCGAAGAACCCCTTTACATCTAACTTGATATGTTTTGGGCTTTAATTAAAACCAAACAAAGCAACACGCTTCTTGTCAACGCCAAAACAAAGAGTAAAAGTTGAAAATTACCTCAAGCTGTTGCACAAGAAGGCGAACCCTTCAAGTCACCCCACTAATTGTTCCAGCTCCTGCCCCCAAATCTCGAGTTCCCCCCTTGTTTATCGGGAGAAACATTGTGAAAACATGTGGGAAGCGTGGCTGCGCTTAAAAACACATTACAAGTACAAGACAATTAGTTTGTCTCATATAAAACGCGACTGGGGACTGGTTGGGAGGATTCGGAGGAAAGCCGAATTTTGTTTTCCGACGGCAAGAGTTAAACGTTTTCATATTTATGAGGCTCGTAAAACTCAATGATATACAAAATTAATGACAAAAACGTAGCAAGTGGCACTTCTTCTTAGCTGGCTCCATGCTCTCTGGCGAATCGTAAAAGAAACGCTACCTCAAAAACTTTTGTCAGCATTTACCTGCCAGCGGAACGGCAGTGGAGACTTCTGTGCTGGAAACAGAAGCAACATAGAAAGGGAATGCAGGCAAACTTATTCAAGCGTCTTGTAATTTTAATTTCAAGACAGTCTGTGACTTTTTTAGCTCAAGTATTTCAGCTTGAGGAACCACTCGTTCCAGCTCAGCTTCTTTCCGCGTTTCTTTTCGACCTGCGTCTATCTCAGGGTGTCACGTACAATTTGGTTTCTTTTTTAATTGACTTTGGACCCGGGAGAAGTTTATTAGTTGAAGGCGACTTTTTGGCTTGATTTGAGCAGTAGGTGCTGCCTTGTATACGTGTATTCTTCCTGCTCATTAGAAAGGACTTGTCACATACGCCTCCGTCTCCTCTTGTGGACTCACTTTGCTTCCCTTTCTCCTGAGGACCGTTTCCGGTTCCGATAAGGGAACGTGTTATTGTTGACTTTCGTGGGCTTGAGTTGGGACAGAACCGAGCTGGGCTGAGTGGCATCCTTTTTCACTCATCACTGCATAAATTTTCCAAAGTTTATTTTTTCTTTCCGCAACGCGTTATGCATATTAATTTTTCCAGCCAACAAAAATATTCAAGTTTTTATTTTTCCTGTTCCCAAAAGTATAGCAAGAGCCATTTTTGATTTCCGTTTTCTTATGACTTGTTGTTGGAAAAATTGTAAAACGAAACCAAGAATTGTTTAAAGGATATATAATATGCATTTTTTTTAAATTTTATATAGAGGATAAGTTCCTAAGGTAATAATAATGATATAAATAATTAGGAATTCAAAATGTAACATGGATAAATCTGTGGCAAAAGGTTGCCTGTGCCCATTGGAGTAATTGGTAAAATTGGTGTTAAGTTCAAAGTCTTAAAAACTATGATATTTGTTGTCCTATACGGATAGGTGCAAAGCCAGACAGATGAAGAAGACTTGTCTTGACAAGCCTGGTGAATATATACTGATTGGTATAATAATAAATAGACACCAGCTTAACCGCAGCGTAGGAGGTATCAATAAGTTATTACAAATATTTATCATTCTTCAGAGCTGAAATCCCTGTTGAACACCGCCACTGTCTCAAATTAAAGCGTGGTCATGTCTTTAAAGCGTCGCCGCCACACCCCAATCGAAATCAAAGCTAAGCTGCAAACCAGTTCCGACTTGGCCTACGAAAAACTGTAACCAGGTCATTTACCGACTTGCATACCAATTGATATAAACTACAGGTAATTGTCCACCTACAGGTGAGTCAAGCAATAGATATTTTACCGTTGTGCAGAATATTCCAACAAGGGGATGTAGCTCAGATGGTAGAGCGCTCGCTTAGCATGTGAGAGGTACGGGGATCGATACCCCGCATCTCCAAAGGAATTGTCTTTTTTTTGTGCAGAAAACAACTACAAGCTCCGACGAACAAAACACTTAAAACAATTAAAAACCTAGAAATAAATACATAAATTTTCCAACGACACGAGAGCAGAAATGGCTTAACTAGCTTAGACGGCAAAACTTTGTCCTGGCACAGAGCTGGGGAAAAACAAAGCTTTGCTGGAGGGTAAAAAATTAAAACAAAAGCCTTTTGCTCATAAATAGCACATCATGTATCATTTACAACACCCATCTCAGCTACCTCAGTCCGTGTCGTGGAGTATCTGTCGCTGCCTGGGGCGTTTAGGGACCGCGCTTTCCGTCCCCCGGCAACTCCAGCTCCTGTACACGTTGTGTTGCAGATCCTGAATCCGACTGAGTCGACTGTGCTGACTGCTGTGGCTGTCTGGTTAATTGCTGGCAAAGTTCTCTGCGATGCAGGCAAGTAAACAAACATTGGCATATTGTCCTGATTTATGTGCGACAATGTGTTCCCTCAGACATCGCCACAGCCTTTGGACTACACAGTGAAAATAATATAAATGATTTGCAAGGTACTTATGTGAATGAATGAATATTTACATCATTACAATCACTAACAATAATTTAAAGCTTTTATTTATATATACTTGTTTTTCGTTTTCAATTGATTATTTAGAACTAAAGCCAAAAATGCGATACAAATCTGTGAAATATAACCCATAAGCCACATTATTTATTAACTAAGATATGTTCTGAGTGTAAGGGCTGTGATGAGGGCGCAAATCAAATTACGCGTCTTGATTGCCGACATGGGGGCGGCATCGGCATCCAAGGGATGCGGATATGAGTCTGTGGATAATGCTCGCTTGGCAGCTACAAAGCAACCTTTGAATATTCATTAGTGGCAACTTCTTCCCGGACATAAGCCTCAGAATGCAAAAGACAAAACTGTCGACGTCTGCGTATTTTGCGTGTCAAACAAAAAAAGGGAAATAATCCAATTGGAGATGCGGGGTATCGATCCCCGTACCTCTCACATGCTAAGCGAGCGCTCTACCATCTGAGCTACATCCCCACATGCAACAAAATCGGCCTAAGTGTCCAAAAAAGGTGTTCGACCAAAGTGCAAGACAAGCCAAATTAATGCTTGGCCAAGAGAAAGCCAAGTCGTGGTCAGCTTTGGTGGCTGTTTTCGGGTGGCGTTTTGCTGGTTTATATTGGGTTAAGTCATCGGTGAAAGCTTTTGTTTACTACAGCTAAAATACTTTGTTGTTTTCCAAAACGTCGCACTAAATTCCCTCCCTTTGATGTAGCAAATAAACAAATATATTTTAAAAACCGGATCGAAATAGAAGTATTTTAATTTGCCATTTTAAGAGGCGTTGCTAATGCTATTTGCTGGCCATTTAAATAACAATTCTCTGAGGCATTGCTGACAGTTATTCAAAATGATAGACCTTTGGCGGATAGATATTGCTATACTTTTAGCACTTTGGTACAGATTTGAAACAATAATTTCAAAAATTGAAGAAGATTACACCAACTTTTACGGCATCCCTTATACCGAACTATTAATCTTTAAAAGTTTTGTAATTAAATAGCCTAAAAAGGTGGTTTTTATTAAGTGTGCTTAGATTGCAGAATTTTTGTTAAGTTTTGAATACTTGTTACCATAAAGTGAAAAATAAATGTTATACTTATTTTAAGTTTGAAATTAATTGTGGCACTCCTTTATGAACCTATCCTGACTAAACCCATGATTCCTAAATAAAGTATAGCGCACCTATTTATCGTTAAGAATTTACCCACAACCGAAAAAGGAAACAAATCCATTTAAAAATTGCAGCTTGCCGAAAAAGTTTTCGAAGCTTCCCGCATAATCAACTCGGTCCCTGGGAGTTTTTGCAGGGGAAGGGACTCCATGAAACGGCAAAAGTAAGAAATAACAAACAAACAATAAAATATTGAGCACATTAATGTTTAGTCAGACGTAAAATTACTTTTAAGTCTTCGAGAGCTGTGGACCAGAGACTTTTCCTTCGTTCCTTGGAGAAATTCAAAGACAATGCCAGGGGATTCGGCTATAAAGACTGTAGATAAACGTTAGATGCATATTTATGATTTGACACTCCAGCAGTTCGTGGGAGCCGGAAAAATGAAGATGGGACACTCCATGGTCTAGCTGTCATTTTGCTATCGCGCTCGATAATGAACGATTTTTTTTTTATTTTTGCCACCACGATAAATACTTAAGAGGAAGAGAAAAGCAAGATGATGATGGGCAACAATAATAAAAGTTTATGCAAGTACTCCGGATTTAATTAAGAATAAGAAAAACGCACAATTTTCAAACTTTTCAATTGCCAGATGCGCCGGCAAGCGCCTCGCCTAATCGGATTTGCCAAAGATATTTTTATGATTATTTCAGAGTTATGGAAATTGTTTACGTTAATTAGAGCGAAGCTGTGAAGAGTGACAGCAGAAGTGAACAAGCTCGATGGAGGAATTTTATTTCTTTTTGAAGGGGAATAAGGAATCGGAGGAGTTAAAGTATGAGAGAAGTTTATGAGAAACAAGAAAGCAAGAGCTCAATCTATTCTCTATTAAGGAACTAGACAAGTACTATTATAAAACCGTACAATTTTATTTAAGACAAAACATAATTTAGGAGCAAAATTGGCTTGAATCACTTAAAATAAAAGATTTCCGTCTTAACTCTTACCCAGTTAATTCGATCGGATCATTATATTATAAGTCTTCATTATCAGTTACTAAATCACTTCGGAATCGGGAATTTACGTAATTAACTTGCAATCAGTATGTCAAACAATTCGATTGTTGACCACATGCAAACAAACGGATGCCCTGCAAAGTTAACTCAATTACAATAATTTCATTGGCGTTAAATGGCCCTGTCTGTCGGTCGATTTCCACACACACACGGCTCACAGAGGCCCAAAGTGTCACTTAATTGTTTATGAATTGCTCTCACTTTGTGCCTGCGTGTTCTACCGCATGTGCGGGTGTGGCTGTGTGTATGGGAGAGCGCTTGTGTGAGTGAAATATAAATCAGCCTGCGTGTTAGGCTATGAATTTTTTGCTGTCAGCCTTGTGCGGTTGACAGAACGGAAACGGAAGCTGGTGTGTTGGGTTCCCTGGCGTTTGTTGATGTTTTCTTTTATTTTCAATTGACTTCTCTGCGGTTATTGCTTGTTTGGTGTGATGAATATTTAATATTCTATTAGTTTTATATTATTTTATGTAGTAAAACAAAAAAAAATAAAAAAGTTCTTTCAGTTCTTATTGTTTATATATGGGAATTTCCAAAATTTAAAATCTTAGCAAAGAAAAATATACTTATTTGTACTTAAATAATAAGAAAGTATTCTACCAGTGGCAGTTCGCAAGGTTTTACTGATTTTTTATTGTTTTAAAATGATTTTTTACATATTTTGATGTATTAGTAAAATAATTCGAAATACGACGTTTATAGTTTATTCATAAAATATCTGTATAATCGAAAAAATCTCGAGAAGTTCCAACAATATTCATGTAACACCGAAATTTTGACTGGTTTTCTAAAGATAACAAAACTCAATACCAAATCGGAAACCAAATTCACTTTAAACAATAAACAAATTACTCTTCTCTCCCTTTCTCAAAATTTATATATTTTTGGTTGGGTTTTTTTGTTTGGGATTTTGGCGGGATTGTGTAAAATTAATGATACTTTGAAAACTTTTTTTTTATATCAAATATTACTGCTTATACTTTTTTGCAAATAAATAATGACACCAAGATCTTGTTTTAAAAAGTAAATTGTTTGACACCATCACAGCGATTAATATGGAAATACTGTGTGTTTGCCATTCAGTCTTTCCATTAAGAAAAAATTAACAATGGACTTAAATTAATTATGTCTCTAATGAAAGAAACATATTACATCCTTTCTAAGAACAAAATTTTCCTCAATTTATTATTAATTAAAATTTGTTAAGCCGGGGACCACATCTATGTGTGATCTCGCATGTTTTTTTTTAATGTTAATATACACTAAGACTAAGCGGTTTTTAATTTTAATTTTACATTTAGAAAGCACACAAATGTGTGTTTACGAACTTGGGAACTTGCTTATACATTTCTTGTTTAAACATATTTCATAAATAACGAAAATTGATCAATTATATTAAATAGAGTTGATTAGTTGATGTTTTTATCGTACCAATTAAAGATCTTGATTTAAGAAAAAAAATCACCAAATGTTATTTTTATAGCCGTCAAAATTGTTTACTTGTTAAAATGAGGAACTATTTAAAAAAATCCCTATGATAAACTATTATTTTGATTTATATAAATTGTTTTAAATATTTAAATAAGAGGTTACATTCCGAATGGGTTTTCTAGTAACATTTTAAAAATTATACCTCTTTATCTTATTTCACATTAATTTTCAGTTAATATTTTATTATTACTGGTTTGGGTGTAATCACAATTTATGAATGGGTTTCCCCCAAAAATTTCATGACGAAACGAACTGGGATTTATATCCGATGCCGATGACCGTTATGACAACAACAGCACAATACACAACACTACACAACAAAACACTGGGCACTTTTCGTTCGCTCGACGAGTGCCGTTAACCGACGGCGCAAGCTTCGGGTCCTTTTTTTGTGCATGTTTCCTCCTTTTTTTATTGGGGGCGGGGGAAGAGCTTAGAGAGCACAACACACAGCAATAGCAATATAGCTGCAGCAGTGGCAACGACAACAATAGTACATAACCAACTATACAACACAACAACAGGGGAAGCACACTCGCACACTTACAGGCTCGCAGCAGCATGCTGCAGCAAACGAGCGTCGAGCCGACGATCAAAACGGTACATAACACGAAGTCACGGCCCGAGAGCTGCAGCAAAACAAAACACAGCACAAAACAATGCAAAATACGGACGGCAGCAACAACAACACCAACAAAATGTAACTAAATACGATGCAGGCGAGTGGCAGGGGAAATGGGGGAGTGGGTCGGGTTGCACCCTCCATATCCCTCCCCCTTTCACCCGACCACTTGCAGCGCCGGCGGAGCGAAGGACGAACGAGCGAGCTGGAAAGACCGAGTGCGACTAACGGTAAACAGGCCAAGGAGCAGAGCAATCATCGTCCCGAGAGCTGCTGAGCTTCGCATCTTCGCCTCTCACGAGTGCCAGCCGACAGAAAGAGAGGGAGAAAGCGCCACAGACAGAGGGAGAGAGAGTGGAATAGAGAGCAATGATGGGGGGGAATAAAATAAAATACAAGCAAAACAACATAAAACCCAACAACAACTGCCATAATAACAACAACTGCAGCAGCACCAGCAGCAGCAGCAGCACGTGCAATTAATCGGCTGCTCTCTCTCTCTATCTTGCTCTTTCTCTATTGCTCGCCCCCACCCCCACACCCACTTTTCCGTTGCAATTCGAGTTGCCTCTCTGGTTGGCTGTTGCATATATCCCGGCACTGCGCTGGTGTGAGTGTGTGTGTTGGCATTTTTGTTTGGTAAACTGCATATACAACAATACAATAAGCAAGACATCTGGGAGGGGGGCGAGATGACGGGGGCCTTTACATACGGGCTATATGAATGAAAATTCGGCGCATGCCATTTGATGGCCTTCCTATAAAAGTCAGTTAGGCCATGTGCACGGGCTCAGTTGAGTCTCAACTACCAGAGTCCGGACTTCGAGTTTAACTCCATCTCCCCAAGAAGACAGCCGCAAAAAAAAAAACAGCACAAAAAAACCAAATAGTCAAGGAGAAAAGTCCGACTGAAAAGTATTTTTGTCGCTGCATGGAAAAATTCCTTTGCTAAAGCGACGGCAAAAGGGTTCGCCCAATATTTCGGACGTGAGTGTGAGCCCTGCGCTCGCCAAGGTGAGTTAGTGGTGAATTGTGGAAAGCAGTGTGTGGTGAAAAAGCAACAGTTCAAGTGATTCGGGTTACGATCTTTTAAGATCAATTGGAAATGCTACCGAAATTAATAAGACTAATTTAGCCTCTCGGATCTTGTATGATCCATTGGTCACACATGACGTATGAGTAATTTATGGAGTTGCAAGTCTTAATGTGGTGTAGATTGAACAATTTTATTGGTTTGCTTACTTTCGGAATATTGTTTGATAAAAAAGAATCATTAACTATTAATTAACATTATTATTAATTTATCCGCTTGTCCCACGTGACGTATGAGTAATCTATTGAGTTTTAAGGTAAAGTCTGGTGAATTTATATTTTGTTGCATACTTTTTGAATGCAACAAAGCCCTATTTGAATTACTACGTAAGGAACGTTTCTTGAATGCATTTTTTAAATTTAGAACCTTGGCTCTAGCGGAAGCTCAACTCCCAGAGATCGTTTACAAGAATAAAGTTCATAAGAGGTTTTACCAGATAAACATACATTCAATTATACGAATAAAATGTGCACACACATCGACAGTCAAGATTAAAAAACAAAGCCTACCCATTTAAGAAATATTTTAAAGTATTTTTGTCTTTAAAAGAAATTGCTTCTGTTACTACCTAAGTCTATCGCGTTATCATTGTCTTACAGATACCAACCGGCACCACAATTTGTAATCTCGAGCCGCACGGCTTTCAAGGCCGTTTAAGCCAGTTCATCGCCCCATCATCATTAGTCAGTTCGATCAATTCGAACCTACTGTAAGTAGAACACCATGCGTATGCAGAAGAAAGTGCTGGTGGCACGACCTCAAGTGCAAGGATACAAAAATGATCTCTTAAAGCAGCGGTACAAAGCGACGAAATCGAGCCCCAAAAGGGTTCAAAACCAAATCAATGATAAATAATGTCATAACCAAGTATACTTATACCAACAATCAACCAAGCGATATGTAACCAATCGTAGGGCCACTATGTATGCCGTTAGTCAATGTATTAGCCATATCTGTCTCTGAAACTAGAACACCTTAAACTTACTTAAACCATCACAGTCTAGGGACAATGCATCTAAATAGGAAATATTTAGTTTTAAGATCAATTACAATTAAATAACATTCACTGTAAGACTCCGAATCCGAACAGTTAGGGCCCAAAGGAAAGACAACCTATTCAAATTGAATCGTTCGCATTTAACTTTTTGATAAATCCCGCTCCGAGAGCTAAACATTGGCATTGTCTGCTCTATCCGGGGCATGTGGTCCGTTTTAACGGCTCAATCCTAACAAAATTATCCGTATGATCCTTAGGATATGGGTGTCCGAACTTGCTGAACGCGTGCGCGGAAATATCACAGAGAATAAAGACCAAAGTCCGGACCTTGGTCGTAATCGGGATCTGCGAGCCGTGCGTCAAGCGGCTGTCGCCCCTCGCGTCGGTCGGGCGGGTGGTGGGTAACGATTTACCGTTACACGTTGGGAATGCGTTCGCAAAAAATGTGATTATTAAAAATACAAAAGTCGGACAAGTGAATGATTTACTTAATATATAGAGAGCTATTGTGAAGCACCTTGCATGTATCTTTTGGATTCCATGATATCTGTTTGTGTTGAGCATTGCTTATTTTTGCATTGGTCTTTTACGTTAATTGTATATTTCAAATAGTTTATGTTTAATTTCAATGTTTTAAGGGGATTTTATACCAAAAATTGGAAGGAAAACTGCTTTAAAATTACAAAAAATATTGGGTTTATGATAGCAAAATTAGTATTGATGAGGTTTTTTGGCTAAAAACTGGAAAATGTATTTAGGAGTGGTGCCAGGGCAACACATTGCCATGTTAAAAATTCACTCATTTGGGAAAGATGTCAATTTCAGCAGTAAACTTAAAAATTTACGCCACACATTTCGTGAAAGACTTAAAATTTAAATTTTTCGTCTATAAAATCATAATTTATAATGCAAAAAAGAGATCCCTATTATTTAAATGTTAGAAGACTCGACTATTCGTTCATCATAAAATAATTTCCTTGACAAAATAAGTATTTTTAGCTAGAGATAGGCTATTCCCCTTTTCCAAAATTTACTCTCGATTTTTAAATAAAGCCAAGCTACTTTTTTGGGTGACTTTTGTCAATCCTTTTCCCCTTCCAGCCTGTTGTGGCCAACCTTGTTAACGCTCCTGGCGCTGTCAACGGCGTCCACCCAAGAAATGCATATTTAGTCAAGTGTTAATAATGTGGCTGCCTTCTGGGGATCACCCCATCCACGAGTCCTTGCAGAAGAGTCCTTACAGCCTGGCGTTTGTTTAGCAGGGAAAGGTGCAGGCGTGCGTTAAGCCAAGGAACTCACGCAAGGCAAACAAACAAATGGCACGAAGGGATAACAAAAAACAAAAAAAAGAAAAGTGAGGGAAAATAAAAAGGAAAACTTGCCTGTCCGGACGGCCTCGATTCCAGGGTCGGGAATTATATTGCATGGAGTTGTTCTGGCGCCTGTAAAAAAAAAACATAAATAAATAAAGAATTAAAATAAAAAGAAAAGAACGAAAAGAAAGCCAAAGAAATGCATAACTAAACAGGGAATAGAGGCTGTGAGATATTGCAAGTTGGGGCTGCTGTTAATTTTGTTATTCAAAATGTATGCCCCTTCCCCAGTTTCCTCAAAAGTTGCGACGTTTATTTATTTCCGCATTGCTAAGGTCCTTCCTTTACTTTTTCTTTAGCCGTCTTGGGTTTTCTTTTGTAATCCGACTCAAGGAGAGTGGGAAAGTTGATTTTTATTCTTAAGGCCTGCATTTGAGTTGATAATGAAGGCAGACATTATAAATACGTCCCCTGCCCTTGTATATTCCGCAAGGATTTTAATTTAGTGGTCTATAATTAAAAGTGATGCGTCGGAGGGAAGCCAGGTGGAGGCCAATTTGCACACAATAAAAAAACGAGAAAAGGAAAGTCAGTGTCAATGGGCAGCAATCCCGCAGATACAATTTACGTCTTTACGTCACGTAGTTTCAACGTCAATTGCCCAGTTCGGAGAGTATGCCGGAATGGCAGGTGGGGAGTCCTGAACATTGAACGCACTCACACGGAAATTTCAATGACAGGCCCAGCAGCCACAATCAGAGACGTAGAAAAAAGGGGGATATATAAAATTTGTAGACGATTTTCAAATCAATTGACAGGTTTTAAGATGTCTTGGCAACTTGATAAAATGCGGCTAGTAGATTAAAATATTTAGATATATGTTGTATTTCAATTAATATTAAATATATTATGGTTGATATGGCTCGAGAATGAAGCTGAAATAGTTTAGTTTTTTTTTTCAAAACTAATTATAAAAGTATTTATATGAAACGGTGGGAGAAATAATATTTTTTGCTGCAAAATATGCTAGTTTAATATAAAATCCATAATTTGTTCATCCCCTCTTAAACAACGCCTCTGTATATAGGCAGGCAGGACCCAAAGTATCTCATGGATAGCCACAGGCCGTTGGCCACCCACTTGAAAATTTATGTGTTAATTTTAAGGTGCCCCAAAGTGGGAGGAGAACTTTCAATGGGAGAACTTTAGGAGGGTATTTCTTTCTTCTTTTTTTTTTGTATATATATATTTTTCCTTCTTTTTTTTGTATTGGCCAGCATTTTTCACGAAGTTTTTCCAGGTGCTGCCAGGGTCAGGCGCCGTTGGTGGGTAATAAATGAGCTAATAATAAGTGAAATGTGCTTTTGAGTGACCCTAAACAATTGCTCCGAAGGGGAAGTGGTTGGCAAAATGGGAGAGAAAAGGGAAGAAACCGTAGAAATTGCTGTCAAATTGGGTTTGGGCAGCTGAAAAATGCGCCAAAGTGTCGAAAATTCCGTTGGTGACATGAAAAGATTTGTTTATAATTAATTTTTACCTTTTCTGCATTTTTTTTTGCTCATTTGTTTTAAGCTTCGAAAAAAAGCGTTCTTATAACATGTGACGCTGAAGCATATTAATTACACTAATTCCTTTGGTACCTATTTTTTGGTGGGGAAAGCTTTTTCTGGGATTTTCCAAGGAATTTCTGTTGAAATTAAAATGGTGATGTTAAAACATATAAAGGATTTTAGTAACCGAAGAAGGAATGCTTTGTGAATTACTTTATATACTTAAATCTAAATGGAAGCATTATAAGACGCTTAAACGCTAAATTTCATTAATAGCATTAAAAAATACAATTACTTTAATATCAAAATAATATTAAGGGGGGCGATACATGTAAACAAAAAAAAAAATCAAAAAATTTTTTTTTTCATA